>JABUQX010063817.1:0-51741 GCA_015478945.1 Trachelipus rathkii
ATCGGATCATTATATATATATAATAAGTATATATATATTAATATAATATATATTATAATATATATATATATATTATATATATATTAATATTATATATATTGATTATAATAAGATATATATAATATATAATATGTATATATATTATAATATAATTATGATATACTATAATTTATATATATTGATCCAGAGGTGGGCACGACCGTTACTCCGTTATTATGAAACTAGTTTTTGGAAGAAGTACGGATTCGTTACTTTTTCTTTCATGTAACGCACCGAATTAACTTCCGTTATTTCAGTCCCAGTTAAGTTTGTTGACCTTCTTTGAAATTGTTGAAGCCATTGGCACTCCGTCAGCGAAAACATTTCTAATTATAATATAATATATATTAAATTATCTATATTTATATATATAATAATATATATTATTATATATATATATATATATATATGAGTTATATATAATATATACTTTATATATATATTAATATATATATAATTATATATATATATATATATGTATATATATTATATAAATATATATTATATATATATATATATATATATATATATATATTATATATTATATATATTCATATATATATAATATATTATAAGAATAGGGGAATGCCATTTGTAATGAATATAGGATGAGCTTCGAAACTTGATGGATGATTTTACTATATTGGTGTGTGGGCATTCTGATTGCATCCCATTGCAATACATGAAGAGGTAAGCGAACAAGGTAGACTGAGTGATGCTGTGTGGGTTTCGATGGTGCCAAGAAGGAATTAGATATTTTGCGGTGGAGCCACAGAAGGTCATTAGTAAGGAGGGGGTAATGGTTGTAGTGCTGAAAGTTGAAAAAAGCTACGAGCAAATTTATGCAACTGCAAGTATATGAAAATTCACCGGTGAAATATCAAGAACGGAGGCCCGACCAGATTGGTGATTGATGGATTGGGGAGTTTGTTAACCCCAGCTTTTTATATTTGAGAGGGCGCTATAAGTTTGAAGGAATAGAGCCCAGATACGAGCGTGTAATAAGCACCTTATTAACGCGGTCAAGGAGTAGAGGTAACTGTAGAGTTAAGGCATTAGCTTTGAGTGCTCTCTTAGCGGGAAGATATATACTGGATTTGGTCTCGAAAAGAATCGCGTTAGTGACTGACCGGGACTGATTGTTGAGAACAAACGTGCGTAAGAAGTGGTAGAGGATGTTGTGAATCAAACAAACAAATGATTAGAAAATGAGAGAGAGAAGAAGAAATTTTTATTAGGTTTTTTGCCAATGCCACAGCCGTTATAATGTGATTGATAGGGAGCTCTATGGCGGTGTTTACTGAATATGTGTTCGGGTGGTAAGTTTGATGGAAATCAAAAGTAGTGTATGACGACAGTGAAGCGTGAGGTTAGATAAATGGAGTTGAAGTATTGCTATATCCATGCGGGTGAGGCAGGGATGAAAACATGCTATGTCTTCTATGGTTATCAATTTGTATATGGATGGGTTATGAAAAGTTAGAGGAGGTGCAGGTATGGGTGCAGGGATGGATTAGGTTTAAAGATGGAGATGGAAAGAGAGTGGAGGGTGCCCTACTATTATATGCGGTGATTTGGTTGTGTTGCTAATTGAGAGAGGTTTGCTGGGAGGATTGTTTTGCGAGGAATTTGGAAGGAGTGTGCAAAGAATATTTGAAGTTTAACTAGATAGAAGGTGATGGTTGTGAAGTGCTCTAGATGGCTGTGGAAGATTCCCGGTGTTGAGTATGTTAGATGCGTTGAGCACCTAAAACAAGTGTTTGCATGAATTTACTATTGTGGTAACTTTAATTTGAGATGAGAAGAAGAAAATATGCAGAGTGAAGTAGGGAAGTTGTGAATGGCTGGAGGTGGCTGGTGCAATTTACGTTGGTGGTGTAAGGGGGACTAAAGTCTTAGTGCGCCCTGTTTACATGCGGGTATGTTTTTTTAAATAATCACTCGCTGTCAACCGTTTTAGCATCTTCCATTAATTACTCAAGATATACCGTATTATTTTCATAGTCAAAAGCTAAAGTAACGGATTAACGGCACCCTCGTTACTTTTCCTTTCAAAGAAACGACCCACCCAATAACGATAACCGGAAATACTTTTCCGACGGGCAAGCCAGTCACCTACAGACAAGGCCCAACGCACCCCACACACCCCACCACAAGTAACGACTAACGGAACTACTTTTTTCATTTTTCATAACGCCCCTGCCTACACCCATGTAATATATATATATATATATAAGATATATATAATATATATATATATATTATATAATAATATATATATATTATTATATTATATTATATATATATATATATAATATAATATATATTATATAATATTATATATATATATATATATATATATATATATAGAGGTGGCACTTCGCTTCTTTAGTCGCTCCGAGCGGTAACCAGAATAGGTGTGGTGGGACTAGCGGAGTGCGGGAGACGGTCAGGAAATTTAGCGGGAGTGCACGTGCGGATCGAAAAAAGTTTCCGCTCTTTTGTTCCACAAATAAATAATATCAGGAAGGAAATATATTGTTATTATTAAGAATTTTATTGATGGTTATAATTAAAGTTAATTTTTATTTAAGTTCTATTATTCTAATTAATACTTTTAGTCTAAGTATATTGTTATATATAATAATTAAACTTCCGAAACATCTCAACCTCCTTCAAAGTACCTATGTTCGATAATACGATTTAATTGATTACTATAGGGACTGATAATGCCTATTACCCTCATCCTTTACTTTATATTAATTAATTATTACGGTCATTTAATAACTATCCTGCGGCATATATCTAAATCCATTCCTGTGTAAACCCAAAATATTTATAATATATATTAATACTAATATCTATACATAAGATATATATATACTATTCATTCACTATTATGATCATTTATATCTATATATATATAATACTATTATATTTATATCATATATATATATATATAAATAATAGATATATTATTTACTATATATATAGCGCCTACTTGATCTTGTTCCGTGTAATGCGGCGACACCCTTGCGTTTCCCCGTCATAATAATAAACAGAAGACGAACACATAACTGGAGAAAGATTTCTTCTATTTCATAAATCCTGGACGTTTCGGGTATTACTCGGCCCATCTTCAGCAAAAAATTTACTCTAAAACATTAATTAAATCTACGATAAGATTTAAAGATTAAAATCTAATATAACATATATAGATACTTAATATACACTATGAATTAAAGTACAAAAAATATGGGAAACATCCACAACATGAAAATGAAAACAAAAATCACAAACCATTGACTTCAAAATGGAGGAAAAACCTAACCCAAACGCACTGACAGGTCTAAGTAAATTTTGTAGTGTAACTGAGTTACCGAAATTTAATATTGGGAAAAAATTACAGAATGCACGTTTATATTTAGTTTGGCCTTAAAACAGTAATAAATTATTGTTTGAAACGTATGTTAAATATTATAGTGTTTAAGAATAAAGGGCTGAATGAAACAATAGAACTAAAAAAACATAAATAATAAATAATAATAATAGTATAATATATAATATAATAATAATACATATAATAATAATATAAGTGAAATAATAATATAATTATAAAACTTAAACATCAAATTAGAACACATCAATAAGAATACATATACCAATAATAATAATAATTAATAATAATAATAATTACATAATAATTCAATATTATAATAATAATAATAATTAATAATATTATATAATAATAATAAAATTAAACCCATTAAAAAGAAATAATAATAGTGATTAATAATAAATAATAATAATAAGTAAATTAATATAATTAAATATAAAAAGATATAAAGTCACTATCGTTTAACAACCGATAATTATATAATACAAATAATTGATTAATTTTATATATAAATAATATATAATTAATAATATGCATTCATTACCACAGGAAGAATATAAACAGAACAATAAATAATAATGATATAATAAATAATTTTTATAATGAATAAAATAATAAATATTATACTAAAAATAAATAATACAAACTTAATTAAGGGTAGATCTAGTAATAATAATTAATTTGGCAACTTAAAAGCCCAATAGTTACATAATGATTTAAATAAGCATTGGTTAAAACAGCACTTAATATAATGAGTTACAGACCAATAATAGTTGGTGGTAGAGGATTGGTCTTTATTAAATTCTTAATTTCAATTACTGATTCTTTATAATATTAAAACTTTTCAGGAGATTTAACCTAAATTACGAAGAGGTCCTTGCTGAAGGCAAGAAATGTATCAAAACATAACTGTTCTCTTGAGATTGAGTTGGCCGTTTTCCCAAAGCTATGAGATCGGGAATGCACGAATGTTCTGTGCATGTAGGGTACGAAGACGTGGACAAGATTTTTTGATTCCCATAATATGACGTTCACGCCAAAATGTTTGAAACCCTCGAAATGAAATAGTTTGTAGACCTGTTCTCATTAAGGCGGCATACGTACCAGGGCATGCGATCTGCAATCGTATACACTTGTATAATGGTAAACTTATAGATGGATTCAGTGCAATCATCTGCGCTCGGGGATGAGTCAAATAATATCTTTGAAGCCTGATAAAAAGTTAGAATTTCACTACTGATTTAGTAGGGGAGTAAGATAATACAATTCAGTTGATGGAAAAAATGTTCGGGCAGTAAGCTCTCGGTTATTACGCATGAGTCGAGAGGACTAATAGAATTTGTCAGCTTTCCCCTGTCTTAGTAGTGGCAATAACAATTAGAGCATTTTAAGATATATGTCTTTGTTTTTAACGGGACATCCCGATGAAAGGTTGGTATCTTTCGATGAACGATTTGTATACAAATATGTTCAAAGAAAGTAATACTTATATTTACTCTTCTGATACAGTAACGTTGTTTTCGAACTGAAAGGAAGATGAAATTTAAGCTCCATGAAAATACCATATAATATATATTCTAATTTTCCTATGCACTGGATCTTTTTTGACCCAGAGGTGGCAAAGGTTGAATGCTCTGAAAAGACCTACCTTGTAGTTGCAGATAATTTGTATTTTCGTCGGGGGGGAATCTAATTTTCAAATTTTATGCCTCACTCATGTGAAGTTTTGGTTTAGGTAGAAGGGGTTGATGCTTGTTCTAGTGATTACTTGAAATTTGAATGTTGAATTTTTACTTTAATGAGCTTTAAGTAGAACGTACTGCTAGTAATATATAAAAGGTACTAAGATAAGTAAATAGAAATGTAGTAACATGAAAGTAGATGAAAATAAGAAATTTATATATGAAGGTAAAAAATACATAGAAAAGTAGATATATTTGGAGATAGAAGATTTAAAAAAAAGAAGATAGATGGAAATAAAAGAGAAGAGAAATGTAAAAAACTTAAACAAACATTTAACCTTTAAATCTAAAAAGCAGTAACTTATATAGTTCATATGGTTTATATTTCAGTCATTGGGCATTATCTCGTATTTATACTATTTGATTCATGGAAACTTGAAATGATATAATTATAGCGAGCCGGTACTACTATTATAAATGTAAGTAATCCTTACCCATTCTCGGTCTGTATGATCTCTAATAGTAAAGTATCATTATAAACAGAAAATATTTTTGTTTCCCCAAGTCGAAAGCTCTGTCGTGTTGATTCTGTGATCTAATTCTAACCATCATAAAGCACCTATTGATGAAATTTTGCTATTGTCTGGCATAAAATATAATTTCCATATGCAAGTCATCTTCGATTAAGGGACATTGTATCATATTACGTAGATTAAATATAGGTAGACTGTAACATTACGAAACTAGCCATTAAGCAATTCTTAATGGTAAAAGTGATAAGTGACGAAAATCTGAAAATAGTCAAATGAGTTTTTTTAAGTGCGTTGTTAATTGTGTTATTGATAATTGGAGTTATATTCCTCGTATTGAATATCAGGTGTACTAAATACTTTGAAAGTTTACTTTTGGTACTGGAGAATTAATAGGTGAAAGGATAGGTAAAAGGAAGGCGGTCAATTACTGGTTTTGCGGGAACCACAATATGCTATCAGTTAAGTACTTAGACTATAAGTTACGTTAAGACGCCCTACAGGATGGAACAAAGAAATTCCTTAAACTGATACACCTTGTTTTTTGGAAGAGACGAAGGAGTTATTAATTTGTAACGTGCTAATCTTACTCAATAAGTATACACTACATAAATTTAGTGTAGATATTGGTAAGGTTCGTGATATTATGTTTTAATGGAAGACTTTATCTCATTTTTATAAATTTGGTGTCATTCTTTTTGATCTTTTTGTATTTCATTTTCAATTGTTGAAATTTCGGAAAACTCTTTATCATATAATTGTACTTTATTAAGCAATAGCTTATATATATAGTATTATATTAATTAATTGTTATTATATATATGGTAAGAGGTACTCAAGTTTTTAAGTTTTATTGTAATTTAATATTAGTTATAGTTAGCAAAACTTCTATGTGATAATGAATTAGGGGTATCGTAAGTATCATACACCGTAAACTGTCACAGTAAGATCGTTATGTAATATAGAATGCTTTATCTATCCATTTTTCTGTTCGTCTTCCTGGTTATTATTATATATATTTAATATCATATTAATCCATGAGAGGTTTATAATTTTTAACTGATAATATATTCCATAATATATGTTATCATTTCTAGATATAATATTATAATATTAATATTATATAATATTATAATATTTAATATATATATATAATATTAATATATATAATATTATTTCATTAATATTAATTAATTAATAATTATATATATATATATATATATATATATATTATATATATTATATTAATATATAATTAATAATGGGTCTAAATAAATATTTCCTAGTCATAATAAGGAGATATGAACAGAACTGATTTTATATAGTTTTAATAGGGCCTTATATAGGTATATAATTTAGCTCATATGGTTGCTGGATAGTACCGAATAATACTTAAACACCAAGCATATCTCTTATTATCAACCTGCCAAGGATTTCGTGATGTCCCTTTACAGCTTTGTCGAATATTTGTTGAGTATGGAGTGAGGACTGTGTTCATAAAGTCTGATTAATATCGAACCTCTCTAAGTATATATAGTATCTTAGACAATGGGTTAGGGGAATTAGGGTTTAGTAATGGGGGATTATTTTAGAGAGAGTCGAAATGAGACTCCTGCATTGTAACATTGGCTGGTATATAATTTTTGAGCATTCTAGATCGCTTTGAAAAGTTGAGGTAATATTAGATCTTGTGTTCCAGCCTTCTTGTAGGAAGACAATTGCGTGCACGAGTTAAGGTAAAGAAAGGAATAGATCCTAAACAAATTTTAGTATAAACTATTGTTTTAGAGGTATTTACTATTCATTTTATCTGTAGAAGTCTCAAATATATTTATATAAATTTTTTTAAATGATGCCGGATAGTAAAATTTCTTATTAATATTTAAAACTTTTGTGAAGTCGCATGTGGTTTTATTAGTGTCGGGCAAGACGTGGCGGACTTGGCGAGGCCTCCGGAGGGTTTGATTGGTCCGAATAAAAGTTGCCCGGTGAGGGAGGCGAATCTAAAGAGGAGTTTGAAGAGGGATACGTAGAAGGGATTTCCCGTTGCGGAACCTACCCGTATTTCTCCCGAGGTTGGCCGGACGGAGGGTGGTGTGTGAACCCCGTGTAGGAGCGGACAACCCCCTAAATGGAGGGATATTTCCCGAGGAAAGTAAATGTGATGAACCTCCCTACTAGGATAAAGTGTTAATGTTTTTAGTTTAGAAGTTTTTAGGAGAGTCCTATCGTATTATATTATTATATATATAATATATATATATATGTATAGTATTATTAGTAATATATATATGTTGTATAAGATCAAAGATGAAATAGAAGTACATGCAACAAACTCGTATAACAGAAGTTGTCTGGAGATTTATTATTATTATATAAAATTATCTTTAGGATTATATATGTGCTATATGTTATATAATATTGAATCAAGATTAGACTATTCCAGTTTTACGAAATAGTACATTGAACGAAATTTGATTGGGTAATTTTTTTCGTTAGAACGATAGATACATTCATTGAGAAACACGCTGGAGCTGTTTGAGTTAAATGTCTATACTTTGGTTTAGATGTCGGAGAGTATGTGCTGTCCACTATATGGGTGGCACTAATCAAGTCTGTTTTCTTTGTGAGTTGTATGGCTTTCTTTTTATCTGGTAGCAGGTCTTCAAGCGACGGAAGCCGCGTGTATTTGACATTAAAAAATGTTGTTGCTTAAATAGATGTGTCCATCGATGTTAATGGTAATTTACGCATACGCACAGGTACTTCATCCAATACGTATATGAATAGGGTCGATTGTCCGCGGTTGAATAATAGATAGCATACATACTGCATCTCTTAATAATAATGACTAAATATATCAAGTGTATATGCAGAATCTTTGGAAGTTACTATCGTTGGTGTCAATGACATAATTCAAGTGGGTTTTACTCTCTTTGATATTTACAATGAGGGAGGGTCTTGTTTTGGGAGACTGAGACACTCTCGGAGTGAAAAGGATTTATGCGTAATAGTAGGTATTTTAGGGACTTCTTTATGAGGTACAGTCTTTAGCCACTTTTGTTCTGTTGAATTTCATGTTTTCAAAAAATTTTGAGTGATCTCAATAAACTTAAGGAGCTATGTGTGTTGAAATTCTGTAAAAAGATGTAGTGCTTAGGAAGATGTGGATGGAGATTATCAACGAGGAGGCAAGTATTCTTAGAGTTTGGAGAAAGATAGAACAAATTATATCATCTTTTGAGATTTGAGAGATTTGTTTGCAGGTTCCAAGATTAGGATAAGATGAACTTAGTTTATTGCCGCATAAGATTGCAAATTGGTATGAAAAGCGAGCTCGGATAATCGACGCTCCCGTGAATTGGTTTGCTCTGGTGACCCCAAATCGACCACCATAATTAGTGTTTAGAAGATGCCTTGTCCACGAATTTTCACAATTTATATGTTCAAGGAGACATCTTATAGGTCCAACATCTACAATTTAGAATTGTCTTTAAATGTGAATATGTCACCGAGGATAGGCCAAAGGCCTCGCGATTGAATAGTGGTAGATTGCCCACGACAAAACCTTCAATGGTGTCCTACTGAATCTTCAAACCCATAAGACCGAGACCATTCAAACATAATATACATACTATGGCCCAGAAAAGCCAACCGAATCTCTTAGATGGTGGAAACAAGAAGACAGATCGAAGACTACCGTCCGAGGTCCCAAGTATAGAGGCCTACACGAGAGTAGATATCTTGGTGAACACTCAGCCGTACAATATTTTTAAAGGCCCCCAACCTTACATTAACTAAAACAAAACGGCAAATAAGCTCCTACTATCTTATTGCCACAAAAGTCGCGAGCAAAGTTTCCACCCATGGCTTGATTAAATAAAATTGCAAACTTTGAATAAAACTCTAGTTATAAATGTCCGATACGCCAATCCCTCTGGCTCTTTAGTCGTATTTAGAACAGCTTAAGTGATTTTTGAGCCTTCCACATATATGGAATTTAACCCAAATGCCACTGCTCAGGCAGTTGGTCCCCCCAGTAATGGAAGCTTAAATTATCTAACTGTCATTTACCCTAAGGTAGTTGACCCCACATACCATGCCCCGAACGCGAAAGTCCCGATGTTATCGTGGAGTATTAAACCACTATCAAAGCTAAGTAATAAACCCTAGGTCTAAACGTTAAGGAGATATTATCCAGACCAATTGCGCTACGAAAAGCTCTCAATAATTTTTCCTTCCGTAAATACTATATATGATACCCAACCAGTCCATATACCTATCCAACCCTTTCTTAAATGTTGCGCATCGAGTCAACACTGCTAAATCCCACAAACTTACTTTTGCGTGAAGGCAACCGTATCCACATCTTCAAAATGTAGTTAACACATCTCCCTAATTTGCCCTCGTTGTAAAGCATGCTTTGCTGAGAAGTTCCCTCCCTTTTAGATTTATCATTAGCTGTATGGCATTTTGTACCCTTTTTACGTATTTATCGCTATGCCCCAAAGTGACTTTTTAAAATCTTGGTTATTGCCCCTGAGCTCCCGTCACATGGTGAACTCCTATTAATATATGAAGAATTACTTGTGGTCCTGTAGAACATCTTGTTTGATCCATTAGCACATCACATTTGTCCCGGAAGGCATTTTGGGTTTAAGGACTTGGTATTTCAGATCCCCTGCTGTGTAGAATATCGTGTTAACTTTCATCCTCCAACAAGAGTTGAAAAACTTCAATACTCTCTTTAAGTGCATTTCAGCCTCTTTTCTCCATATATCTTAGCACATTTTCACACTAGTCTCCTGTGCGACAGACGCGAAACTCCTAATCCTCTTGAATTTCCTTTGTGTGTAGTTTTCTGCTTCATCTACAGTACTTTGCCTCTCTCAAAACTTGCCCCTTACGTACAAAATCTAACCCAAAGCAGTGAGTTTCCTCATTAGTCTTGTTTTTAATTAACCAAAGGCGAGTGTGGCAATCTCAAAAAGCTTGTGTCTATCTTTATCACTTATTCTTATATTTGGAAAACCTATTATATTAGGCAATATTTATATATAGATTCTTATCTGTAAATCTCAGTTGAACGATTCCCGAATATGTCTCCTTTTTGTATTCACTAGACGAGAATACCCAATTCGTCTCTCGATTTATTAATGTCGCTATCAATCTCCATTCTTTTTAACGCCCCTGTAGGGTGTATTCCTTTCTGCTTAACCAAACTATTGCCACTTTTACGACATATACTTTCTCACCTCCACAATTTACTTACGTGGCTTAATAAGCAATTTCCGTGAGTGATACACATAAATCCCTGCACCCCCTCAATTATTTAGCGATGGAGAAGTCTCTACCATTACTCATGACGCACGTATTCCCCCCATTCCCCATGATTGCCATGTTGCTAAGTTAAAAAAACTGCTACATTGCCTTTATATATTCTGAGCCGCAGAGACAGCCAGATTAAGTGAAGAACTCATTACGGATTATCCTCTATCCTGTCTCTTTACTTGATTTGAATCTTATCCCAATTAACTCTCTAGTATTAGAGACCATACATCTATCTGCCCTTCATCCAATTGCGGAGATTTTTTATTCATTATGACGCAATTCCATTTTACCTTATATCAGTCTTTGTGATGCAAATACACAGTTCCACTTATGTACACTAACTAACCTTGAAGAACAAGGAAAAAAATTGATAAAGATGGTAGAAGATTTCTCCACCTTTAGGTATCATCGGCTCCAAAACCTTACCCGGTTTCATAGTCTAAGGGTGCAGGTGTGGAGAGATACAAACTAGGTCTTCAACTAGTCTATTGTTATTATACATGTTCCAAATGAATGAGTGAACCACAGATTATTTTCAGTCGAGCTTCCCGAAGCACTTGAACCAATTGATGGATGACACCAATGTTCTTCAATGCTGATTTGCTAACCAATGCCGACGGTGGTTAGTTATGGACAACGTCCAAGGGGTTGCAAAGGTATTTAAGTTGTACACGACTGTGTTACTATACTCCATGCAACCATCTCTTATTTTATATAACCCTGGAGAAAATGGTCTCAATATTCTCAATGTAATAATTTCATTCCACCTATATTAGTAATTAGACCACAGTTTTAAAATCTAGTATAGGTACAGAAGGATAAGGTGATGTACATATAATAGGATGTAGGAAGATCTGAGTGTTAAATATTTTGATTAAATAAATCTCCTGTGAGGACGTATTAAAGCCCAAAAATGAGCTACCTGATGAATGAACCCTATTATTTGACAGAGATTTAGCCAATAGTTGAGAGAGTTCTATATTCAGTCGGCTGAGTCTTCTTGAAGCATTGTACTTTAGGGTGGATTATTTTCTGACTGCGGTTTAGAGTGGTACCCACTAAAAGGTACTGATATAAAAGGGGCGTTATATTAAAGTTTGATTGGAGCTTGTGATCTTGATCTCAGAAAGCCTCTGCGTCACATTAGTAATACTTCGCCTGGAAATCATACTATAATCTAACTTACTTTCAGTTAGTGTATTGGCATGTCTTTGGGTAATAGGAGAATGATGAGAGGTGGAGATGATTATATGAAAACTAGATACGGTGTATGACAGGTAAATAAGAAATAACTATATTTATCAATATTTTAATAAAGTTTATTTTATAATATAAAATTATCTGAGCTTTTCGTTATCTTATATAGCTGGTAAATCCATTAACTTTTACATAGATATTATAGAATTATATTAACTATAACCATTAAAAAAGCATATTAATAAATATCTAACGTTTTTAATTATTTTATAAAGTTTTAGAAATTTAATTTTGTTAAAATATTATTTATAGAGTATAATACTCAAAATATTATTATTTTTTGTGATATAATATTTATGTTATTCAATGTTTATATATATATCATACCTTTTTATGTTTTATTGTTAATAAATTATTTGTAATTAATGATGCCCTCCATAGAGATCCCCTGATGAGGTAAGTATTTTGTGAGTATATAATTTGTAACATGAAGAATGTAGGTGTATGTGTTGTATAAGTTTAAATATGAATTAATCGGAATTTGATTATTGTTTTAAAAGAGAGCGAAATGGGGTACTCAAAGTGAGGTATAATAAAAGAATTATTTTGATTATCGAAGTGGCAATTATGTCTAAAGGTCCACAGTCAATGGATGATGTGGGATAGAGTCAACTCGATGTGATAAAAAAGAATAGCGGGTTACGGTTTTTCGACCCAGGTTATGAGAACTGTACTGAGAAAGGGAATGTTGCAGGTCGCCAATAGTGCTGATGTTATAATTAGTCTATGCGCAGGAAAATTTTGTAGGTATCCCATCATTTAAGAGGAAGCTAAATTTAGGTGATTTAGTGAAGGCCGGGCAAAAATTGATTATTAAATGTTAAAAAAGAGTTAAAGGTTTTGCTTTTCTTATTGATAGGTAAGAGAAATGATGATGGAAATGTAAGAAAATAAGCCGAAAATAAGCACGCGTCTATTCTTGCAAGAATATTTTTTAAAATGTTGATATAAAAGTAGAGGAGCTAATATAGGATCGATTCAATATTTTAAGTGTGATTTTGTAAGTTAAGGGTAAGTAGTGTGAATTGAAATTTATATAGCGTGAGGCAGCCCGGTTAATAGTGAAGGTTGTACGTAGTTTCTTGTTTATAAGAGAACCTATTTTTTATCTGACTGCCGCTGCCTTAATGGTGTTGATTTCGAGATAACTAATATGGTGTAAAGATATTATTTTTTTTATTGTATATAAGTGAGTATTATAAGAAAAATCCCGAGTTCAGGGTGTTATGTGATTAATGGTAATTATAGTGCTGTAGAATGTGATGTGGGAGATATATATATAAATATAAGTGTATGTAAGGATTATTATTATTATTAGAGTTATTATTATTAAATTAACCCCATATTTATTATATGATTGATTTATTAGTTAGGAATGTGAAATCCCACATTATGGTTGATGAAGTAATTATTATTGTTAATAGCTAGCTTGGAAACTCTATAAGTATTGGTTACCCCTGTACAATTAGTAGAATGAATATAATTCTCGAAGATAGTACTCACCACGCTATCATGAGGATAACCGAAGTGAAAATCCCTAAAGCAAGGACTCAAACGATATATGGATAATCAGCGTGTTATTTTTAAGAGGTGGAATTTTGCATTATTTGGAAAAAATTTTGGTGTCATGGTTATGAAATATTTAATGAAGGTAAATAATTATTGGTTATTTTATCAAAGCCAATTAAACTACGTAGTAGGTACAAGAAAAGACGGTGGAATAAACATAACCCTCCTAGCTCCGAATGGCGATCGCTTAGATGAAAATATTATCCCATGTATGAATATAAGATTTATTTTATTCATTTTTTAACAAATAAGTGGAAACTATCTCAAGGCTGTACGATGTTGCGCAAACCGTGCATGAAGATGAACGAAAAGAAGTCGTAAGTATATTATAGTTTCTCATCTAAGACCCTCTCTGATAAAAAGACGTGGACGACGTGAGGTTGCCTGATTTCATGACCAGTTCATCCGGGTGATAGGTCTCTCGCGAACCCCCGCTCTTGGTTAATTTGTATATAGTGTGATCTGAACTGGGTGCGTTTTCCTGTCCGCTCTACCTCCCTACGGTTAATAGTATGGGAAAATATACGTACCCTCCCCTCTGTCCCATATCAACTAGTCGGCTTACGAGCCCCTAAAATAATTAAAAATTAAATTTATACGCTAAATATATTACTCATTAATATGTTAATTTATTTAGTTCTTCTATAACTTATAATTCCGCCATCTGTCCCACGGTTTGATTTAAACTATAAAAAATATTTCGTTTATCCGAAATAAGTTTCTTCTTTTTTCTAAATATAATTTCAATATGATTGACAATTTCAAAGCAAAACATTGTTTATTCAGTATTTTCTTTATTACTGTATCTATCTTTTTTCGTTTTTACCGGAATATTATCAACTGCGGTAACTTCATTTATAGTTTGGCCCATTATTATTAATTATTCATTTTATAATTAATTATTTAAATATTTAGGATATTATTTTATTATTATTTATTTAATATAAGTTATTCATTAATCATTACTCATTAATATTATATATTCGTAATTTAATTATTTATTATAGCAATATTTATTATATATTATATCAATACATATGTCATACTAATAGCTCAAAATTTGATTATTTCATTATTTAATATTAATTATAAGTTATTAACTGTTCAATATATTTGTATATTTAAAAAAAAAAAATCTGACAAAATTTCAAATCTTAAATACGTGGACAAAAGAATTTTCTTTGTCTTAAAATTCAAGGAAGCAATATAATAGTTAGTAAAATCGAATTAAGAGCTTTTTCGAATGTCTTCTCTATGCACGAATATTCCTATTACTGAATCAAACAAATTAATAAGTTCAATTGACTAAGTGAATAAGTTTCAAGCGAAACAAGTACTGAAATTTATCATATGCCTGCTTATCTTAGGTAATTGGCTCTAATATATATATATATATTATGAAATTATATATATATATTATATATAATATATATATAGGTCTATATAATGTATTAATAAATTATATATTATATATATTTAATAAATATATATTAATAATATATTATATATATATGATATATAATCCAGTTAATATTATATATATATGATATATAAATATATATATATATTTATATTTATATATATATAATTACATTATAATTATATATATATATTATAATAATGATTAATATAATTGATAATAATATATATTATATATATTAATATATGAGATATATAATAGATATATATATATATATTATATTAATATATATTAATATAATATTATATATATTATATATTAATATTAATGAATTTAATATTAATTAATATAATTATTTGTTAATATAATAGTAATTATATATACGATAAATATATAAATAAATAATTAATTATCCTAATTACTATATTGGTAAACTTGCTTGAGAGTTCAGGAACAGTGTACGTCTCTATTTGCTAGGCTTATTCAGGCCTCCCCAATAAGTAATATTCAAGGCTGCGTGCTTCCGGCTCCCGCTTCATATATTGAACTCTCTAAGTGATTATATATTTCAGGCTCACGACTCCACTACAAACCTTTGTCGGCTCCGCCTAATTACCACTATAAGCCCTAATCAAATGTTTTAAAAAATAAAAATATAATATATATATATATATATATATATATATAAAATTTAACCTTGAGTTCCCTATTAAATTTCATCAGTATATGTATGGTTTTTTTGTTTTGGTTCGTTGAATGATATTCTGTAAAAATAAATTCGTTCTCTCTTCTGAGGTGTGAGACATTCAACAGGGTAGACACTGTGATGAAGGAGGGTGTTACGAATTTGGTTTCAACAGTCTTATCAATGTGTTTGCGCTGTCCTATTTGTTTTAAAATTTTAAAATTCTATATAACTCAGAGAATATATTCTTTGTATATATTTCTTACCGAGTTGTTTTGAGTTAACCTTAACGGTTTCTAGATTATCTCTATGATCTTATACCATGAATAGGTTATCTTCTCGTCAAGCATATAGATCCGCATAGGAGAGTGGTTGTCAACCAAAGTACGAGCTTACAGTCAATCTCCATGAGTGATACTTATAAAGAGAATATCAGCGATATTTCGCTCCATAAACTTGAATTCACAGCATCCTAACCAGTAGGTCCCACCCCTATTCCCTTTGCTCTGTGAAGCAGCTGTGAGATCTGAGCTCGATTCGTTGACCTCGTCGCGTGGTAGAAAGCCCTTACTAGATCCTCCTTTCCACTGATACGGCTGACATTCTTCATACGCTTCTCTTTTGAAGCCTCTCGTTTTCGCTCTGTGGCTTGCCCATTTTTGCTGATCCTCTCTTCGTCTGTCTAGTTTTCATCTCAGAGCGTCGAAGATCTGTGTTTAGTGTCGCCATACATGGCGTCAACATCAGCCTCTCGAGATCCTCAGAAAAATATTAAATGAAAAATTTTATCGAAACATGTGGATTATTTGACTAAATATAATATAAGATCGGTTCTATAATGTCTAAATCTTACTGTAGCTTAGTAATATATAACTCAGAGTATAGCATCGGGTACTAAGGATGATCAGCTCTTACTGAATATATTTAATATAATATATTAATAGAGTAAATATATAATAATATATATATATTATATACTAATATATATATTAATATATTATATTATTAAATATATATATATTATATAATTAATTAATATATATATTATATTAATATAAATTATAATATTATAATATTATATATATATATATTATTATATATTAATATGATATATGATATATATATAATTATATATAATTATATATATCAGTGGCCTAGGTACTCGTGTGATCAAAAATTCTTGGGTAGGCCCAAAATTAAAATATAACATATATTATTAATATATATACACC
Source organism: Trachelipus rathkii (assembly GCA_015478945.1). Taxonomy (NCBI): domain Eukaryota; kingdom Metazoa; phylum Arthropoda; class Malacostraca; order Isopoda; family Trachelipodidae; genus Trachelipus; species Trachelipus rathkii. The sequence continues at coordinate 17,143 of JABUQX010063817.1, forward strand.
AGTTTTATTATGATATAATATTAATATATATAATATATATATATATTATTTATTATATAAATATATATATATAAAATATCTTCCTTATATAAATCTATATAAGCGCTAACTCACCTCTATAATCCTACCTAATACCTTCTCATGGAACCCTGTGTGAGTGGTGGTGAAAAAAAAATTTATTGATCAACATAAAATTAAACCTAATTAACCATTTAAAATTTTGATTATTTGAAAATTTCGTAATATATATATATGTTGTTTGTTAATATTAATATATAGTTATAATACATATAGCAGTGTCAGTATAGTATTCCAGGGTATGAGGGTGACATTGATGGAGGTGGCCTGGCCCCCCTCTCCACCGATAATATTTATTAGTAACATCATATAATAAATAAATTTAAGGTATCATAATCTGTTAATAATATATAGTTCAAAGTTTAAATTAAATTTTTATATAATTCGTCGTGCTCTAGGAACAAATCTTCACGTAATAGTATCCTTATTAGTTTAAAAACTATAACTTGAAGCCATCAGAGAAAATGCAACATTAATATTTCGCATGAATTTATATTAGTAAAAGTAAATGTGTAGCGTGATATCATGACAGTAACTGGGTATTTGAATAAATGCTATTTACAAGAATTATAACAACTAATCCTAAAATAAGTATAACAAGTACCCAATCATTGTACCTACTTCGATACCTAACAACTTTATCTATTTGATATAATTACCATTTTATATTATAACCATTTTTAGTGAGTAATTGATTATATATTAATATCAGATATAGTAGAGTAAGATAGGTATTAGTGTAAATCCATAAAGATGAATTATTGCTTTCTTGCTCAAACTTTTGTCATAATACCGATCAAAGTTTAAATGTAGCCATATGAGAAAGATAATAAGATCTGTGTAACATTTTCATACAGTGTGAAAATTTACGAAAGTATCCTAAATTAGAATGGAATTTAAGATAAAAATCTCATAGAATGGGATTTATGTAGGAGTTGAATGGTCACAGCAATAAGTATATATATTCAGTGTCTCCATAAAAACATAGCTATAGTAATAGGACTATAGTGTCTTTAGTTTGCTCAACTAAATTTACCAAATTATATTAAATACTATGTTGCACTTAATACTTGGAGCTAATTATATACACCGTGTTCTGCTAGTAAGGCTATATTCCTAGATTTAGATAAATAAAGCTTAGGTTCAACACTTGCTGAAAAGCTACTTGAGAAATGCTATTATTGGGGAATAATTGGGATAAAGACTTTAACTGGTGGACCTTCTCCGACCTTCTATCAAACAATCGAATATTGGACAATAAATCGAGTAAAAGATGTTAATCTCTGAAATTTTATGTGACTTCAATACTTATTTCAGGCCTGGCTAGATATATAAATAGTTTACCAATTTATAGGGTATAAATGTTTTAGGGTTAAATTTAGTATTAATATAAATAGATTACTTATATATTTATTTTCCTTAAAATAATATTATATAATTTTTGTTACCCCTTATTAAAATCTAATTATTATATATATTATATATATATAATATATTAATATTTATATATATATATAATATATAGAATATTTAATATAGTATAATATAATATATATGATATATATATAAATATATATTATATTCATATATATATATATTATATATATATATATATATAGAAACTCACCACACATCCTTTCATCTGCACTTAAATTAGCATCTAAAAGTTCATCTTCTTCAGTGCCAAATGGTGACAATGAAGATTAGTAACCATGTTTTCAAACAGTTAACAAAAGATTCAAAAAATTTGGAAAATTTAGCGGTTAAAGCAATATGGAGATAGTGAGACTCCTTGAGAGGATCCCTCTTTTTTATCGGAGGTTAATTGAGCACACGCTTTCAGCATGAAGAAAAGTTTGAAGTTGATATGACTAGACGAAATTGTTTACTATGACTGGTTGAAAGTGTTGATAGGACTAGATTTTGTCACTCTTGCCTGGCACTCGTCTTTGGATTTGTCGGTTTCATCGACAGATTTCGTCGAGGACTTCGAGATCGGTTGTGGATGAAATCTGATCGTGTCGAAGGAGAGATGAGAGGTTTTTGTTAAAACAGAGCTATTGTTGTTGTTATTGCTAATAATATTGCTATTGTTTGTTGGGAGAGAATTAAGGGGCGATGGGGGTTCAAATAGTCGCTTGAAACCCTCATAAGAGTTGTTGTTATTAATAGCGTTAATCTTACCAGAAATTTGTTGCGGCGAACAAGATTTATCTGAAGATGTAAATGGTTCTCCAACTTCTAAATCATTATTGATAACATCACTCGAAATATTGTTACTATTGTTTTGTAACGGCAGTTTCGTCGGAGAAGGAGAGCGGGATTCCATTTTCATTAAAAAATAATAATAAATTTAAAACAGTCAACAAAAGAGCAAAAATCTTGAAATTTTTATAAAATCTTATTTTTAGGACAATAGAACAGCCTTTGAAAATCTATCTCTGATCGTGACAGAGAATCTAGATAGCAACACCCTCCTTTTCACACTGCCTTATAGAGACTGAACACGAATACTTTCTCACTGATGATATATTTGATGTTGCTAAACAAATCAAGAGCCGAGGGGAGAGTTTACCAAATGAGGCTTCACCCAGCTTAATAGCGACAGTAATTGGCTACTGAAATCCCTACTTACCTTAACACCACTCTCATTGGCTCAAAGAGATTGATCCATGATATATACTCGCTTCTCATTGGCTAAAAGGGAATTCACTACCAATGTAAGCTCTATTTCAATTGGCTCAGACGCTCTTTTATCGAATTTTACTTGCATCGCGAGCTCGCTCTTATTGGCCGAACGAAATTGCTTCGGGTGCGATAGAGACCTAAAGAAATCTATTCATTATAAACTAATTTCTATTATTAATTATTATTTAGTGGTTAGAGAATAAATCGCAGATTAAGAAATGTTCTAATTCGTAGATTATCTACGGACTCAGTTTACATTCTGAGCACAATTACTCTTATGAGTTAGATGCCCATAGACGTTCTACAAAACGACCCAAACTATGGATCTCCTTTGAACTCTTATACTTTCACATTACCAGAAAATGATCCTGTAATGAGAGCCTGTGAGGCCTGGTTGGATATTGTGAGGGACGAGGGAGATTCGAGTATGAGGCAGACCAATAGACCCCCTCCCCAGTAGGTCCCCCGCTGCGTCCCCATTGTATACCCCGCATTCCCTAAACTCCTTCAACGGATGGAATACTTATACATCTTTTTTGCTTATCCTATCACCCACTTACTAAAGAGGGTCGAGTTAACATACTTTAGTTATAAAAATAATAATTATTTCTTTATTAAATAAGTAAATTTTATTTTATATATTATTTTTATCAAAAAACTAATTGATTTTGTACAAAGTGAAAAGAAACTATAGTATTATTATACTATAAAATACACATGGTTCATATTTTGATGAGTTTGAATTGAACTTGAGAATTATTTATTTATGAACATTAATATTGCATCTAAAATAGTAATTGTGATTTATTTTTTTTTACGCACAATATATTTGACATATCTGACATACTCTCATATTTTATTATATGCATTACTTGGATATTAGAAATAATACTAATATAAATAAACAATATTCAAATTTCTGTTATTTTATTAAAATATACCGAGTCAGGTTTATCATCTACGAGTTAAGCTTAAGGCCACGGATATGTGCCTTACGGTTAACAGCACTAGCCTAACACAGTCAATAATAATTAACTAATAAGTTATAATTATCGCATATTTACTTGTAAATTCGATTAGTTGAGAAGTTTATTATATATAATATGAGTACAAAAAAGAAGTCTTTTTTTTTTTAAATTATAAAATTATATTTAAAAAATAATATATGTCTATAGATATATATAAATATAATATGTAAATATAAATTTTTTCGAGTCTGAAATATAATAAATTTATAGAAAATATACTCTAAAAATAATATTTTTTTTATTTTATTATCACAGTTAATTCTAATAAAGTTTTTATTGTTAATATGCACGTATATATATAACTTATAAATTAAATTAATATATATAAATAATGTTAACAATATATAATATATATAGGTTAATTAATTCATTATATTATAGAATAAATTAAATATACAAATATTAATTTTAAATTATATTATATAAATAATATATATATATATATATATATATATATTATATAGTATATATATTAATATATATATATATATTATATATATATAATTAATATATATATAATATATTATATATAGTTAGGAAATATCTGTTAATGATATTTTACGAACATTACACCGTATCAGTTATTTGATATTTTTATTTATGTTATTATTTTATTATACTATATAACGGATGAGTATAGGATCCTAACAGTCAATTTAATGGAGGTATAGACTGATGAGACATGATTCAAGAAATATTAATATATAGTGTATACCAGTTAACGTATTAGTTTATTATACGACTATCTACCCGTCAGTTTTTAAATTTTTATTTTTTTTAACTAAGGAATACTCCAAGGGTAAACCGCAACAGAGATGGCAGGAGTAGGATTGAGTCTTTTCACCTACCCTTTTATACCGATTGAGGGTAAACGTACAGGTAAATAGGACTGTTTGCCACCCTTACTCGGAGAGGATTACTCACCGGACTCCGTACTCTTTTTAAGTATTTATGGGTGTATAGCAGGGGATTCCTTCCGCCACTACTATACTATACTTCACCTTAATATACGGGTGTAAATATGAGGTAAATACGTACCCCGTACTCTATTCCCCGCGTCGGCGTCGTAACCCACCTTTAGAATATATATATATATATATATATTTTTTATTTTTATTTTTATTGTTGTTTTTTTATTTTTTTTACATTTTAATTATGTAAATAAGCTTTATACGCTTGAATTCGATCAAATACTGTAATATATTGTTTTTTATTCTGTAAGTTTATACGTACTTTTCGAGATGATTATCTTGTTAATTTTATTATATCGTTCAATCATATTATTAATGAAAAAGATTTAAATTGATAAATATTTAAAATAATATTTATATTTTCAGAATTTTAGAAAATATATGTCTAAAGAGTGAAGAAATACTTAAGAGCTGGGTTATAATACTAATAAGCCTCTTATATATGGTGGTAAATTTATTTAAATATTAAAAAAATAAACAATGCAACGGTAGATCTTAAATACTTTAATCGAAGCTTATCGCGTGACCTTATTACTTAATGGGTTTTTAATATATAATTTATATATTTATAAATGTAAATTTCTACATAATTATGTTTATATTAATTATTGAATTATATTTTGACCAAGAATGATAAAAAGCAATTTAATTCTTATATAAATGTTTTCATGTTATATATATATATATATTATATATCAACATGTGAAGATAAAAAAATAAAAGAAAATGAAATAAAGAAGAATAATACTCAAAACGGGGAACACTCAATTCCTTTAATTTGCTATATATAGGTAGTCATAGTCGATTTATCCGTACCTCCTAACTCCATCTACTCTAATAAATAAATATCGACTTGCTAAGAATTATACGAACTAATATATAACTAATAATATAAACATCATAAAAATAACAATTGAAATCTACATGAGAATGCCAAAAGTCAAATTGAAAATATTATTAAATCCGCTTACATAACCTAAAAAGTAAAAGACAAAGCATCAAAATATAATAAAATAACAAACTCATAACCTTTATTTAACTTATATGAAGCTTCCTGATTTGTCCTAAAGGTCTTAAATCTGTAACATAAACCTTCTTTTACTTAACGTAATATATATGTAGTTATTTTATTATTTATTTATTTCACTCAAAAATGGTAAAAAAAAAAAAAAAAAAAAAAAAAACAGACGCTGTCACGCGAAAGAAGCAACAACATATTAAAACATCTGTAGATTTTTTAAAAAAAAAATTGGTTGAGAGTTACTGGAGGCGGATAATCGACATGAGCCTTTATATATATAGTATATAATATTATATACTATAATATATTATAGTATATATATATATATATATATATATATATATATATATATATTATATATATTATATATATATATATTATATATATATAGTGGTAACCTCCCGAAGCCAGCCATGTCACTAAAATACTATAACATCTACTGGGAGAAAAAACAGTTTAAAGATGAGTGAACATTTGGACTAAAAATGAATTTGACCAATTAAAAATTAGGCTTTTTAGAAAATTAACACATAGTTGCTAGACAACAAGTACATGAAATTTGTAAAAAGGTTTACCGTTTTTCTGGGAGAAACATTGTATAGAGGGGTTCGTTCCATGGTTCCAGCAAAAATGCAATTTGAGCTCATCCATTTTAATTAAAGAATTATCAACAGGGTAAACAAGACGATGGATAGAGTCGGGGTTTTTCGGCCTACCGGGGACGACGGGGACTTCGTCCCCCTCTGTCCTCGTCGGCTCGAGACCCCGCTAAGTAGATATCAAAGCAAGAAATAAAAATTTTCTCCAAAGCGTAAAATTAAAAATACTGTTGAACAACTCTTGCTCTCGCGAAGCCATGCAGGGATTCAAGGTCAATCACACTGGATGCGTTTGTCAAACATCAAACATTCTTCAAGATATTTAAGGTGTGCTGAAGAAAAATTAGCATTAAGCAAGTTACAGTTTAAGTTTTCATCGATGAAATTGCTTGGCTAAAATCGAAAACTGTTTTTTTTTTTTCCTGAGACCTGTTTAATTTTTTAGTTACATGCATGATGCTTTTCGGGAGGACTGGCCATATATATATAAATCTATATATATATATATATATATATTATATATATATATATATATAATATATATTATAATATATAGTATAATATATATATATATATATATATATATATATATATATATCATAATATATATTTATTCTTACATCTCTCAAACTCTGCAGAGAAATTTAAAAATGATTGTAAATAATAAAAAAAAAGAACAAATATGAAAAGAAATATAAACTATAAATCAATAGCTATGTAGTCAACAATTTCGAAGAAATGATTTGCACCTTAGCACTTCTGGTAGCAACAATGAAGTAAAACTATAACACTGGCCAAACAAAGATTTTGCGGCAACACATTTGAAAGGTCAATTCCCGAATATGACCTTCGTTTTCCTAGATTGGTTCTAGTTTTTTGAGATACAGGGTGTCACAAAAGTAATTTATTAAAACACAACAATTTTATTTTTATGTTTTCGATAAACCACAATAAAAACACGAAAGATATATATATTAAATAATAATCAAGTATTATTAATGAGTAAGTAAATAAAAGCTTTCAAAATCATGTTCATGGAAAAATGAAATCCAATATATGCATTAGCAAATCGCTGTCTATATGAATTGTCTTCTGTGTGCAGAATGTGGACATCACGTTGAAGGCTCCAAGAATAGTCTGCCATCATGTGTGTATCCCATCTTACCTTGGTATCTTCTTCCATCACCTTGATATCTTGATGGGAACCTCCTCCCTTGTTCCTCCTATAACAAACTTTGTCACAAACTCTATTTTAATGTCTATGTTTGAGAAATAAATTTTAATGCTCATTTTTATATTCTCTTGAACAAACCAAAACCAATCCACCAATATTTACGTCCTTGACAACAAACGTTGATACATTTATGGTTGCCCAAAAAGGTCTGGAACAACCAAAGACAAAACTTTTCCACAGGCAAGATGCTTGACAATAATGAGTATGGAATTTAATGCAAATGTCATCCGTGATGATTTGGCGAATTTGAGGGCCGCATAAAGATTCCAGCTTTGAGTTTCTCCATACTCAACCCTGGAAAAAATTCTGCAAATATATTTTGAAAGCATTCACCAATCATTTGCTGAGGGCCTAACAAATTGCTTTCATCAGTCCTAAGGATGTGTATGGTGGAAATAAATTTTTCCCCTGTCAAACCAGTGGTTCGGTTAATGAATATTTGATGCACCTACAGCCATATTTTCCCTAGCAGGCCCATACACAGACTTTTTTCCTCACAGTGGTCTTCTTATAGCCCTACATACTTAAATCCTAACATAGGCTATATGAAAAAGCAAGGGTACTTTAGTTTAGATAATTATATAATATGTTTTACATTATTTTATCGCTTTACTGGAATATAGGAAGTTTACTTCACACAAACTGTATAATTTCAAAATTTTGAGACAAAATATAGAAAACACCTAACTTAGGTAGTTTTAACCTTATTAATAAGCTTCTCAAGAATCATTCCTATATTTTCATAATTTACATCTTTTAGTTTATGTTGAAGTATTATTATGAACCTATAACTATTTAGGTAATATACAGATTAGCATATACTATTGTCATTATGTTCAATTATAATTAAACACACTTCTAGCTTCTATTCACGTTGATATTATATACTATCCATAAACTAATCGCCATCTTCTGGTCCTGGTATATTTATAATTAAGGTAACTACTCCATTTATATAGAGTTAAAGGAAGTTATCTTACAGGGATGTATCCTATAATACAGTATGATACTTAAGGTCTTCTCTATTCTTCAAATAAAATATGACGAAATTTATGCTTAGGTCTTAATACTCTCTTGTCCGAAAAAAAAGTTATTTTACTCTTATTATAACGGGTTCCACTTGAGACTCGAGGTCTCGACTTCTACGAATCTTTATTTATGAACGCACTATATTACATAACATCTCAGGAATTGCTTGAGAGAACTTAACTCTCGTAAGCCTTCATCACTTACTCTCTGTCACTCTCTCTCTTATATACCTGGATGAGAGAAACTGTTTGCCATCGAGTGTAAGAAGTACTTTTCTTCATATTCACTTACATTAATTCTGAGCACGTGTGCAACATATAAGAGAAGTCCTGTTGAATATCTTCGTTTCGATCTAAGCACAATGGCTAAGGTCTGGAGTGGTAGGGAACTACCTGCGTGAGGATGGGGACATTTAGTCGAGTGTGTGTGACCTAGGTTACGTACTCTTGCTTGAGTATGCTTCCAATAATCCGGATAGTTCAAATTCTAACGTTTCCTCGTAACGGTTAGAATGACTTTCACATTAACCAAACAAAAATTAATACAGATTATCAACTTGAGTGGTAATTCACTTATTGAGTCATCCCGCCATATCATAAGGCATCATACCTAAAAATTTTAAACCTTTTCTTCGTTCCATTTATTTATCCACTGACGTATAGATATTCGACACAATAGTTTATTACAATAGACCTAATGGGAGCCACATATGTACTATTAATCTTGGTAGATATAGTTACGAGTTTCATTCCTAAAAGCTATGCCAGAATGCTTAGCATTTCATCAATAATTAGTTATGAATATTAGTTTTTTAGTTCTCCATGGTCAGAAATATAAGTTTTGCAGCAATACAAGTGTCACGCAAATCACGGTATTATGAAACGAGGTTCTCTTCATAAGTTTAAATTAAGCACTTGTTTTTCGTTAGTGGATATGCGATAACTTCACACGTAGTTAGATCTGTTGAATAATTATAAGAGAAATAAATTATTAAAGTATATATATCAAAGAGTTAGTATATAGCGCCTTACTTATTACTGTACTTAATTATATTGTTTGTAAAGTGATATTTTAGTTTACAATTAAATAATTTTACTAATAATCTTATTTGTATTATTTTAAATATAGAAAGTTAATATGTGGAACAGCCCTGTGTCGTCATATGAGACTATAGCACCAAATTATATTGGAGTAAAACTGAATATGTATTTCTAAAAATGCAGCAAGTATTTACAAATTATCGATTTATGAACATTTATATCACATAAACACTGTCATACATATTCTGATACGATTCAAGCACATCATTGGTGATTTTGCAAAAGATATAGTACACATATTTTTTGTTATGAGGCTGAGTGTAAAAACGGTATTTTTTACAAATTATGCCAAGTGATCTATTTCTCTATTTATATATTATACCCTATATTATTAGTATATCCAGTGTATTAATATATTATCATTTATATATATAGTATTATAATTTAATGTAATTAATATTCATATATATTATTTAACATCCGAACAATATTTTCAATAATAATAATAAGATAATAATATTATTTTGATTATATATATATTGTAACTAATTAATATATAATAATTTATTATTAATGCTAAAATAATTTAATGAATTCGTTATTTCATAATATATAGTCGTCTATTCTAGTATACATGAGTCAACGAGTAGCACGAGTGCCAAGGGCAGAAAGCACGTTGGGATGTGGCACCCTGTACTGTAAGAAAAAATGAATTATTTTATATAATATATATATAAAGATATATATATTATATATAGTAGTATATATATATATATATATATATATAGTATATATATATATATATATATATATATATTAATAGTATTTATATATATATATATAATATATATATGATATATAATAGATTAATATCATACTTATATATATATTGTAGATTATATTAAGTATATTTGAGCTCATATAAAGATGGGCGTGCCTATCTATGAAGGATAATAAATAGATATAATTGGAAATCCAATGAACATTTCAGATAATTTAATTTAAATAATAGATGGAAGATATGCTTGTATATTATCTATCTTTTATACTTTTATCATTTGTATCACTTCAATGATTTTTAATTTTAACATTTTTCAATTTTTCACAGATATTATCACATCCTCTTTAGACAATAACAAGGTCATACTGTATATATTTTTTGAGAGATCTCTCACGTATTGAATATAATAATAGGGTTATTCTCAAGTAGGATATATAACATATATGATGAGGGTTCTATTTACCATCAGATCGAATCAAAAACGTAGGATATTCTTCAACTAATAGTAGTTATATATGTTATATCTCGTACTACGATGAGTACCTAAAAGGGGTTTCTACATACGTAAAACGAAAGGGATTCTAATCACAGTTTTAATAGAAAGTTTAATTCGTATATTTATTACTTATTATGAGCGAAAAATACTCTTAAAATAATTTATTAACCTCACCCTTAGCTGGACAATTAATAAAGCTACAAAAAGCTATGATAAAAATGAAATACTATTATAATAATTTAATAAACAACGAATATATAAATATCATTTTATTAATCAGGAATATATATATATATATATCTCAATCATAGCAGAAATATATAAAATAAAAAAATATAATTTTGTTGTTTTTTCACAATTATATTTTATTTTATCATAAACTCATACTATCTAACTCATATTAAAAAAGTTTGTTATGAGGAGCTCTGCTGCGAAGTCGGAGTCTTGAGAGAGGAGTGATGAATTGGACCAAGCTCCTTTGCACGAGTATATATGTGGGAGATATGTCACCAGAGATGTCGCTTTTATTATTAAGTATATTATTTTTATTAAGAATAGATTATTAGAATATGTTATTTTCTTTTTTTATAAATGGGACCTATTTAAAGGAAAAAAAAAAAACATTTTCCTACTAATAACTTAGGGTGAGGGTTTCGATGCAAATGAAAACGGAGAGGAGACAAGAAAAGAGCTGGTTGAAAAGACAAGATATGATACGCGCTCACCCTGTCGTCCCCTTAGTCTCAGGTAGGTCCTTGTAGAAACCCCGCACTCTATCTATTCCAGAGTTTTTCTGTATACTAACCTGTGGTGTATTTGTCCGTTTTAATAAAAGTATAATAAAAGTTCAACATTTGGCAACGTCCTTTTTTCCAGTATCATAGTCTGTAGTAACGGATCATCCGAATTCGAGTCAAAAAAACTACTCGTAATAGTTTTTCAAAGATTATTTAAAAGTTATAATTATTTAATATTAGACAGATTGCCTAATTTTTTTTTGTTAAGTTCTTTTTTTAAATTTCTGCGGTAAAAGCGGATAGGCTCTACCTGATTAATCTTTTTGAGAGAGGAACATACTTAGTTCGTGTACCTTTATATTGTTCTAGTTACATGGGGTAGACTCTGAATCTTTTAATTAGAAGAGTAATCGGGTGACTCATTTATGTAGTTAAATTCAATAATCTAAATTGATTATTATAACCTACTATATTATTTTTATGTTTATTTTTAATAATATTATATATACATAAATAGAACATAGATAAATTAATTGTAAATTAGAAAATTGGTTAGTGACAAAGGGTAATTAGTTATGAATATATATAAATCAAGGAAGCTATATTGATTACTTATAATATATATAAATATTAGTTTTTATTTATGATAAATAGAGTTTCAATTGAGATAAATATTTATTTTTATAAATATTAATAATTAAGTCTATTATGTTATGGTTCATAAAGAGTATTTTGATAAGTTCTTACTATTCACTTCTCTCTTCTATATATTATAATTATCTATATCTACTCTAATGATATTAATAAAATTTTTTAAATATATATATCTTATTGGGAAATCTTCATAATCTTTAACTTATTTGATACAAGTAATGTACAATCACCTTTATTTCGCTTGCTTCCTTCCATTTCCAGAAGATATCCAGCCTGAAGGACTAATGACTAATGAAATCTGACAGTGAGAACACAATTTCGATATACGTTTTTACCAAACGAGAAATTGTTAAAATTTGTAAACTCTTACTTTAGCGCTTTATGGCTTTTCATTCATGGACTACCATGTTCCAAGTTTATTTTTGTATATTTGAATGAATTTTAAAATCTTTCTTATTCTTTCTTATTTTATTCACGACAAAATCCTTTATCAAATGTCAGAATCTATAATTGTACTAATGTAGTAGTCTCTATTTTGTCTTCTCTATCAAATAATAAACTTCATGCCAAAGGGAGCTTAAGTTTTTAAGTCTACCTCCGCTTATTTTTGTTCGTGTTCGTTCTTTTGTATACATAGACCTTTCAAGGGAATCTTTTCAAGAGATATACTTTTTCATCAGACACATGGTTTGTAACTATTGTAATGCTGATTTATTCTCAAGTAATTTGTTTAATATCTGTTTAGCTGCAAATTTTAGCCTATCATACTTATGTTGTATTATTGTGATCAATAACAGATATTGATTAAGTGTATCTTCGTTTCCAGTAATTTCTTCTCCTAAATCCCTCTCGCGTCTCCTAAAAATTATAGTCAGAGGCACTTCTCGCCTCTTTCCTCACCTTTGCCTCCAGAAAAGTCGCAAATAATATATATATATCTTAGTATGCTTTATTCTCTATATCTCTCTTATTTTTATTTTATATTTTTACTTTTTATAATTTACACATCCCATATAATACCCAATTATTTAAATCAATTTATAGATGCATATGTAATAAATTATAATACACTCTTCTTCTTACTATTCAATCATCTATTTCACTATCTCACCTCTATATATTAATCATTACCTGGATTTTATCTATAATATATATATATCTCTCTCCTATATATTATATATATATCATATATATCTACATATATATATCACATATATCTATATATATATATCTATATTATATATCTAACACAACGGAATGATAGGAGTTAACTTTTGAGTTAATCATTTATCTTTTCGCTTATGAAAAAAGTAAAAAGAAAAAAAATTTATTTATTCCTTTTTTTTATTTATAATTTTATCATTTTATGATAAATGTTGTAGTTATTTTCCATTATTATTATTACTTATTATTATTATTATGTCTATTATTATTATTATATCATTATTATTCATTATTATTAATTTTCAAATTTAACAATAAAAATTTTTGCATCCTTCTCCGTCGTCGCGAAAATACATCAGGCCTAGGCCCCCCCCTCCTCCTCCAAAATACATCTTTTTTTTTTCTTTCTCCCTATACAAGAAGGAAAAAAAAAATTTCCGCCCCCAAATTTCTGAAAACAATAAACTTATATACCTATTAATAATTACTTATAATTAATCTCATATTTATCTCACTAGCTCTTATATATAGTATATTATAATAATAAATTATATTACTATCTAATTATTATCTACTAGTTCATTTTTTCTATCATTATTACTTATTAATATCGTATTACATATATATATCCTATATACTATATATATTATGTATCTTATATATATATAGCCTATATATATATTTTTACTATACGTATATTTATATATATATATATAATTATATATACTCTCATACTTATATATATATATAAACTCTTGCGCAATATGATAAATAAACTCCCATCCTTAATATGACAAGCAATTAAGAGATTCCGGTTCATAAAATACACCAAAGCGCCTTTATACATAATTGAATATCAATAAAAGTATAATAGATATTGGAACTGTCTCTTTAAATGTGATGATACTACGCCTTAAAGTAAATATATGGAGTGCATTTCGTTGAGCAAAACCCTAACACACTATATAAATAACACGAATAAAACAGTATATATTAATTAATTATAAATATAAATGTTGATTTTATCATAACATATCAATCCTAATTCATCATTTAGGAAGGTAGAACTGATCATTGATCTTATATCATTGTTTATATTTTGTAAATTAGTTAGAGAAATATATTACTCACTGATAGTCTTCTGTAGTTCAAAATACGTCGGCCAAAAATTTCGAGACAAATAACTCCCCATATCAATTAACTATATATACTTATTAATTTTTAAAGGGTTCGCATCATATTAATCAATAACATGTGGTTATTGATATACTCTGTTATTGTGCTATTAATAAACACAATTATATTTAAGTAGAAGTTAGTTTAATTCCAATACGTCATAATTAAAATACAATCGTTAATTAATAGAAAATTTAGTCTTCTATCATTAATAACTAATACCTACTATTAATTATCTTATAAGGTATATAAATTCACCATAGCACTTGATTGCGCGGAGGGGTAAATATTATATGCTGACGTAATATAATTTTTAAATGTTTTTTTCTCATTTATATTTAAGTATATTTATATTAATAATTATGATATTGATATTAACATTAGCAAATCTATATTACAAGGCTTAGATATACATGATCATATGCCACGTGAAAGGCTCATAATAATGATCACATATTTATAAAAAGAATCAACGAGGTTAATTTTATCATTATATCCCGGACGAATAATACTTAATATCTAAATAATAACCCTGTATCGGTGTATATAATCTGATTTTTTAGGTGGTCAATCATTCTATTGATACCAACCGTCACAACCTTCTACAAATTAATTCTAATAAAAACATAGCAGTATTAACTAGGTACGGGAACTTTATTAACTACATCCGGGTATATTGGAGGACCGGGCCAGGTTCAAACTCAATTTGGTTTGGGTTGAAAGACATTGATAAAACAATGAAGTATTTTAAAATCTTGTATATGTTTTAGTCTGTTATTTTTTTATGTTCATCAAATACATTATTTTCTTGCTATCTAATATCATCCTGGTAACTAGGTACACATAATGTTTTAACTTGTATCCAGATCTATATTATTGATACTGTAGTATTGCATGATATCAATATTACATTTTAGTTTTATTTATAAAATATTAATATTATATTATTAATTTTATACTTATTAGTGTCCTTCAAGTATATCATAATAGTTTACTCTCTTTTTAGTATATTATATATATATTAATTTTTGTATTAATTTAATGCTTCTCTATATGTCTATTTATCAGATCTCAAAGTCTATATGGGGCAGACTATTATATTACGAGAGTCGTGCTAGCAGAAGAGGATTACGGGAGGCAGAATAAAATTATTAATCAAATTGATCTAAAGTTGATGAGCTTAAGGTTATATCACTAAAAAATCAAATTAGCTGAAATCTGACATACAACAATGCCCATTTTGGACGATGAGAATACCTTAATCGTGATGATAGAAAATTTATTCAATGACATACTGCCTTATTAAAAACAATTAGTTAAATATAAAATTAAAGACCTTACTAACCCATTCTTCGCGAACCAGCTTCGCGTCTACATCACCGATGTCGCTCACCTAAGAAGCCGAGGCATTTAAACGTCCCATTAAAAAAACTACCGTACCTTAATGGCAATGATTTTAGAACTATAGCCTTCTTGTCATTGATCCATTTGAAACTTGAATGTCGAAGTGTTCAGAACATTATCTGATCTTAGTTAAACTCGGTTATTAATTGGAAATTGCTCAAGCAACGCAAACAGATGGTATCTGGCATGCATCAACGTATATTTAAAGTTATTAGAGATCTTCTTAAGAAGATTTTGATAACCTGTCCAAACGTCCAAGAGACTTTAATAGTTGGAATTAACTAAGTTAACGCCTCCATCGGTATAGAATTATGCAGATCTCTATCAATATAAAGCTGACATTTAAATTTAATTAGAAATCTTTAAAAAATAAAAAACTAATAGTAGAACAGAAAACTGGTTGTACTATCATGGGTGTTATACTGGCCAAAAAATTGCCTCTCACAAAATCAAAGGAAAAGCAAATGGATACTGGGCTGGTGAAAGTTGACACTTAGAATTACTTTTTGAATAATGTTCGGTCTTTGGCCTTTTCAGTTTTTAAAACTGCAATTCAAACACTATTCTCATACAAACATGCATCCCCCTAAAAGATCTGAGCATACTTCACCATTTACATAATAAGTGGAAGGACAAGGGGTCAATACCTGAACATTCGACTATACTTAAATGACAAATGTGAACTCATGGACGCACCGTCAGGGTGCATACCATAAAGCCAACTAACGCCAATATAACAAATACAAGCCTGAATATAGTAACAACTTAATGTTTTAACATAAATAACAGGCCGCCAGTAGGTGTAGCATATAAAGATAGACCCCATTTATACGATAACATCGTAAAATATATTATCAAATCGCCCTTCAAAATAATAATCATAATCACCTTTTAAATAAATAATGCCGGGATCAAGAACATAACCTATAATCAGTCGTTTCTGCTAACCAGCAGTGCATCTCAAGCAATTGTGTCTTATAACACACTCTTAGAACTTCGACAACCCAATTGTCAAAATCATGCATTGGTGTCGATGGTGTTTGAGCTACAGTTACCCTACACCGGATTGCCCAAAACTAAACAGGTGTTACACTTTCAGCTCGTACTGAGCATCATACTGCGTCTTTGTCACCCAATATAAACTCAGAATATGTACATGACTGTACCACCAATCCGCTTCAAACCACCTAACCTCCACCTTGTTGGCTCGCAGAGCAACGGTGTAGCTCTTTCCATAGCGGATTTAAAAATAATAAAGGAGACGAACGAACGCAATCTCTTAGTTCGCAAGTATTTTCTCGATCAAAGGATCTATTCTCCGTATGTATTATGCGGAAGAGATCCGTACTAAAATATGAAACTGCATTCCCCCATATCCACTGGTAACATCTCCATAAACGGAATTAACAAAAAGGAGCATCCTTTCCAGTACAGAGTGATTGGTCACGTTAAACATTCAGTACCAAGGAAGGGAGGTGAAATTTCCTATATCTGCTTTATAGAGTAGCAGATCGCCTCCCAACGATCTTAAAAGCTAACTGGTTGTAAAGACCCACAACAAATGCTGCAGATACAAATATCGTAATCGCCTCTTGCCAACTCTTATACAACAATGACTCAAGAATGTTATTACGGATATTGGCGCTACTCTCGATCCGACAAACCTCCCATGTATCTAATCATATACCAACTTAAACAGATGTATTTGTTAAAAAAAAATGTAGGTAATATATATTTGGGCAAATTACCTTTACTTCTGGTGGCACAGATTATCAAGTCACTATTGTATCTCATTAATGGGCAAGTCCAATTTTTTGATCCTATAGTTAGTTTTAACCATTCTAATCATAAAAATATGATCATTCTTTCCTTTCTCCCTGTAATTGAGGAGGAAGAACCATTAGTTTTAAGTGAAAGTCCTCCCCTCTCTATCTGAGGCAGAGGACCTTTAAATTTAATCCTTCACTCTCCCTTCGAAGATGCGAGGGAGGGGAAGTTGTAAAATTAATGCGCATTTCAACTTATTCATTATACTTTGTATCCAAGAGGATTTATAGATTTAGTAAAATCGGTTAAGGTTTGTCTGCGTCGACGAGTGCTGTGAAAATTGATCCCCAATTAATAAGTACCTAAAAATTATGAATTTTACCTTTTCAACTTGAAGGTTGGTGATTCACGAACATCACTTTCTGAAAAAATATTATGATTTCCCCTCGAAAGTACAAAAATATATAATGTTGTTCTCTCCTTGAGACTTGTTGAGAATTCTCACATTTTTGGATTGTTCAGCTTAGGGCTCCATTAAAATATTGATGCAATATATATTTATCGTGCTTCAGCTCAAGCTCTATACTGATGTCTGCTTCGATAGAAAATAATAGAAAATATAAATATTTCCTGCAGGTCTGAAGGACGCTCCCCCCCTCCTCCTTCTGTGATCACAGAGGAGGAGTATAATAAAAACTCCATAGACGACTCTAGTCTATGGTCTCTCCCTGATTGGAATATTACCTTGATGAGCAGTTTACTCTTCGCTGAAAAAACTGACCCTTAGAATCATTAACAGCAAATTTGCGCTTCATAACATAATGGGGAAATAAGTAGTGTCATTGCCATGGGGATACTAAATCATCCAATTTAACCAGATATTTCCTTTGTCTGAGAAACGTCGACTTATAGTCGTATTGAAACGGTCCAGTTGATGACCGAATTGTGAAACTCAATATAATTTATCGTAATAAAGGATCAGTCCTTGACTCATCAGGCTAAACCTTCCCACCCCTCCCATGATCTGAAGCTATTACCACATTCCTCAGGGGGGTGTGCGCGAAGAGACGATTGCCTGGCTACAACTAAGAATCTTGGTGTATTAGTTTCAGTGGAGCGGCGTCATGCCGAATGAAGCCGCAGTTTAACTGTTCTGGTTGAAGCAGGGTGGTGGCCGTCTGCGTGATGAGAGAGATGGGGGAGAGGAGGATGAGTAGTGTGAGAAGAGGTTAGAGATAAAAAAGTGCCGCTACGCTGTCGTGCAGAGTGGAAGTGGAGAAAGGGGGATTGGCTAGACAGGTGCATTCGCTTGAGCAGAAAGGATCGAGCAGAATTGCGACAAGCTCGTTTCCTATGGGGTAGAGACCGCCTCAGACGCAAGTGAGCCTATAGAAGGCATATTAGGGTTGCAGAGAGTCAGTGACTGATCGTTGTGGATGCAACTGGTAGTCCATTTTTGAGGGGTGGGCGAGCCGACGTCCACCGGGAGCCATATAAGATAAATCCCAGGAAGGACGATAGGAAGATGCCGATAAGGAAGAAGTAAGCAAATTTATGTAGAGGTAGGGACTTGGTGCGAGTCACGGTTATTGCGAGCGAGCGCGAGAGGAGAAATGGAAAGAACAAGATAGAGTGTGGAGAGTAAGGCGAGCGTGTGTGACACGAGGAGAGTTAGAGCAGAGGGCCAAGCTCATGAGTCGCGTACTTCGATGGGTACGAGGAGAGGAAGAGAAATGGGCATGATAGAGAGAGAGGGGTGGAGAGAGGTGTGAGGTAGGAGATGGGGAGTGTTGAGATGAGGGATGGTGGTTACCGGGCGAGGCGGTGACGCGAGAGTAGCGAAGTAGCGTAGAGCGTAGAATGAAGGGGGTGGTAAGATAGCGCGTGCGGTGGGCATGTGGAGAGTGCGTCTTTCGGGTGGTTGTTGTGAAGGCCGATCAGGTCATGAAGGAGGTGCGAAGAAATGCTGGTCTCAGACAAAATAGTTTGGAAATAAGTTAAAGAACGTTGCTGGGGACACAAAATCCCCAGATGCTTCAAAAAGGAGAGTGAAGTGCATACGTGTGGTTACACTTTGGAAGCAGAGTTTGTTTACAGGATTAAGGAGGGACTTAAAATTAGCGCCTCAGAAACTTATATATTCAATATAATGATGAACTCCAGCCTTTTTCTCGATTAGCATTGGCTCTGCATTACGTAGCCTGTGGTGTATTTATACTCTTTGTTTCAGTACGTCGTTTCTACTTTCATTGTTATTTTTACATAAATACAATATCAGAAAGAAAGTACCTACCATTAAAGAGCTTTCATCCCCTCGATTAGATACTTATTTGGGAGCTGCTATTATCATCTCGTTATGTTAATATATTTGATAATAGAATACATTGATAAATCATATATAACTTTGAAAAATCGACATGAACTCGAACTACAGTCACTTGCAGTGAACTTTTAGAACAACCAAGTTGAGTCACCCCTGTTTGTTCTATAGGGTGGATTGAATTCTGGAAATAAAATGTCCCTCTATATGAGTGTGAAATATATTGGTCCTATACATTTCAGGACTAACCCGTGCTTGACCTTGCTTGCCGCGGTACATATTTTGTTTTATTATTATCTTTTATTTTATTGTTATCTATTTCTTATCTATATATTATTTCTGCTTTATATTATATATTCCTTTCTTCAGGAGAAATTTTCTTTAATATATTTCTTTAGAGAAATAAATTAATTAATCTCCACTGTGACGTTAGCTCTGTTGTAAGTATAATTCTGATCAGATGAGTTAACATATTCATGACTATAATAAATTGTAAATAAATAACAGCTCTAGTATTCTGGCTTCATCAAACTTTGAAATATTCAGTAAATAAATCCTGCTTGATTTAATATTCGATTATTATTATTGTTTAATACTAACATATATATTTCCTTTTCTCAAATCAATTTCTGAGTCATTTGGATCTAAATTTATATTACATAAACTCAGGCAGTTCAATGATAAAGGTTTAAACTTGTCTAAAAAATTAAAAAGGCATTAATTCTTACTACACACTAGACCACAACTTTAATTATAATATTTGTCAAATTGGTGGTATGGATCCATTAGATTATTGTGAATATGATTATTATTTATTTATTTTTTTTGTTCTATTATTTATCTATTTTTATTCTCTTTTTATTTTATTTATTCCAATAACTATTCGATTTGATTTGAAATTCTCATCCAATATGGACAGATAGTTGGATCATTTATAGTCTTTCATCATTGTTGTAGGAACTCTGAGTTCCTTTATTTACTAGGCTTGAAACGTTATTTAATATTTTCTCACATGACGACTAACTCAAGTTATTATAAAATGTCTACAAACTATGCATTTTGTTCAATTGTATACTGGTTCATCATAGCTTCATTTATGGTCTGCGCTCTTGAGCCTGTTTACTGAAGTGAGAGGAGTACTTTATTGAACACTTAAACCATTCTACTGATTTGGTAGTTGATCCTAACAGATATTTTAATAATTAAAACTAAAAAACAGCTACAGAAAATATATGTTATATTGTTTTTATTATTTACATTGTGCAATATTTCGTATTCTATTTCTAGTTATTTCTGACTCGTTTAGATTTATAGCACATTTGAGTATCTCTTATTATTTTGGGTAGTTATCATTCGGTCTCGTTTGCATGTGTTGTTAGATCTGTGGTGTTCCCATCTTGTCGTGTGTATATTTTTGCCAGGTATTTATACTAGCATTCGATATTCTTATTCGCTATTATCTGATTTCCTAACAGGTTATCAGTACGTTTTTAATGGTCTTATTCCAGTAAATATCTAGAATTTTTTAATCATCCAATACTTACGTTATTTTTATGTTTTCCTCAACGACTCTTTGATATATATATAAGGATTTGAATATTTTTTCATTATTTTATTTTCTTCCCTTTTCTTGTATTCCCTCTCCTTATCCATTGCTTAAGAATAGCTTCTACTTTTTTATTGTTATTTAAATCAATTACTCCATTTTTGAATCGTTGTGAAGAAATGATTCTGCATTTCATTCTTATATGTAATTATTTCAATTATTTTATTTTAATTTATCTATCTTTGTATTTGTGTATTTTTTTCATCTTCTTATTTTTTTTTTATATTTTTTTATTTTTTTATTTTTATTCTTTTTTTCTTGACTTGAAAGTCTTTTTTTTTTTAATCGTATCTATTTACTTATTATATTTTAATTCTTATATTATTATATATTTCAAAACTTATCTATTAATTATTAAAATCTTGCTAATAGGGACTAACGCACTCACTCAAATCCAACTTGCGAGAGAAAGCCACTCTACACCGCGCTTCCCACTTTCACCTTTTGCAGGGGTGTAATGACTTATATTTGAGGTCAAATAGCTTGATTCGGAGATTAGGTTTGTGCAGTATATTTTTCCGTAGATGAAAATCTAGGTGTAATTGCAACTGATCACAAATAACATCTCTTTGAGGATGCGGCTATTACTAAAGATTTAATAATGTGCGAAAGAGATTCTTTCATGTAACTTAAGGAGCAAATTACAACAATTGTTTCGAGCCCGCAAAATGTAGTTACGAGACTGTAGCCTAGTGGATCACACATGACGAGTACTCCCGTTAGAAAGGTAAATAGTTGTGCAATGGTGAGTAAGTTCTTACTACAATAAACTCGACCTGTATGGCTAGTAAGCTATGGTTTTCCTTGAGGAAGGGGACGAAAGCGATAATATTACTGCGAATCGCAGTCACTTTCATGTTCTTTCTACAACTTTGGAATTCATAGTATACATTTATCGCATTCTTATACTAAATCATTCAGGAAGAAGAAATATCTCACAAACATCCAGGGGGGTATTCTGCCATCTATGGACGCGCAAGGGCATCCATCCTGGCTCTCTCGCTGTCGTGACTCAATAGTATATTCGATTCAAATAAGCTTCGACGACACCGATCTAGCCATTAGACAACGATTAAATAACGTAGATCACTTAATTTCGTCTACTTATATGGCACACTAAAATGTACTATTAATTACGTATACTATAATACTTCTATTTCAAAGAGATAATGTTCCCGTGGTTCGTACCTCCTTGAATAGGGGTTATTATACTGATGTATTCTCTCAACAAACGTTATTAGAGAGACTATTGAGTTTCGAGGGCTTGGCAGTATTCATCTCTTAAAGACATACCGAAGAATTGGTTAGGCCAATAACAAAGGTAAAAGACACAACCTTTTGATGTATTAGCGAAGATATATTGAAAGAAAGCCTTCAGATTATATTAAATAGCAGCAAGTTGATCATTGCGAATTAGGAGTATGGTCACTCGGGAGAGCGCGATTCGATGAGGAATACTATCATAATCCTGATAGACAGATGTTTGCTGAGGTGACGAATGTAACACAAGAAGACGCATGGTTTAACTCTGTCATGAGAGACACATAGGTTAACGGTCATCTTCACAATGTAACTATACCTGTTCATCCCTTTGGTGTATTAGTAAGTTATACAGGTAATGTTATTACAGAATCTTTACGTAACGTACACCATGTTAGTAGCGAAAACTCGAAGAGAGCCTATACTGTTTGCGTCGAACTGCAGATCCTGAGAAAGACTACTGTCGAGGCATAACGAATATAGTCTAAGACGCGATCCAGAAGAGGGGTAGTTTGTGGTATCGTGCTATGATCGTTCACTGACTTTCGTCTGTAAATATGGGTTCGCGTTGGAGAATCTGAAATGTAGTAGATGCATTACTTATCTTATAGCTTGTAAGGATTGCATCACATCGCCAGAAAATACTATACAGAAAACCAAATTATAATACTAATTTTTATCTTTGTTAGAATAGTTAAGGTTCTCTTATATGAGTCTGGATGAAATTTATAATAGTTACGATGAAATTGAAATATTTTAAACACTTACTTTCATTTATGACTCAACGTAACGTGGTCCGCATTTAGTATAGTACAACGCGTCCTATTATTCAGGATTTATATGAGCACTGAGATTGATTATAGGACGTTTTGTGAAGCTGAATTCGGAAATATGAGTATTCTATGCGAATACGTGGTCTGTGATAAAAGCAAGTTGAAAGTTATGACAGTCTAAATCATGTGCGAGAATATATTGGTTATTTCCTCGTTTCATAGAGATTTACATATGTAAATTATAATTTACATAAATAATACAAATATATAATATATATTTCAAATAATACAACGCACGTCCCTAATTAGAAGGAAAACGTGGTGGTGCATAAGCGCTTCAATTGTTATAAATCAGAGGCTATCAATATCTCAAAAATTACAATACTCAGATAGAGGCACAACATAAGTGATTCGTGAGGCAACATGAAACCTTAGGCTTGGTTTCTCTCCAGAGTCCATTGTGAAAATCTTCAATCTAATAATTATAAATTATATCATTTTATAATATATAAATGTAAATAGTAGTATAGATCCTATAAGTTTGGAACACCAACTGAGTTATATACTTGTAACACTGTATGTAAATACACCTATTAAAATAATAGGGAGATTAAAGGTAGCTGGATAGCACCACTCAACTATATTAAATTATTTAAGTTAAGTCTTATAGATATATTAATTAAACATAATTATTTTAGTTAAGAATTATTTTATTCTAAACCTGAGTTTATCTCATATTATTTACTAAGAGTCTACAAGAAATACTTTATCCGAGGATGAAAATACCTCAGATACACTCAGTGGCCCAAAGGAAGTTTTATCGACAAAAGAGAATATTGGAGAATGACTAATAGTGTCAGTTGAGAGATAGTATTCAGATATCTTACACTAGTTCTTAAGAGATACTGGTATAAGTAAATCATAATAATATCATAATGAATTTCACCTGGTATAATTATTAGTCATATATGATATATGTACTCCGTTATGTGTGAACTTAAATAAAAAAAAAAAAATAATCGAATCTCACACGATAAATGATAGTATTCATAACTTAGAGACGGTTTCATTTAGATATCGAGTGTACCATTAGCAATAACCAACTATACACACACACCTAAAACTACACATATATCTACTACATATCATATACATTACATATAAACACATCAACCCTAATAATAGAATATAAAATTAATGAATAAATTTAATATAATATAATATATTATAATAATCATTTATAATATAATAACATAATATAACTTATTATGATTAATATATATAAGTATATTATAATATAATAATATTATTAATAAGTAAAATATAATTAATTATTATCTGATATTATAATTTAAATATATTATATTAATTATAATTAAATAATATTATTATTAAGTATAATATATAATATATATTAATAGGTGTCCTAAGAATGATAAACGTTAACGTACCATTTCTTCATATTATCTGGTATCAATTGATGGAGACAATAAGATGTATTATAATATATTAATATTAAAAATATAATATATTAATATTTGACAATTTATCTAATGTATTATAGTAATTATAGATAATACGAGCTATTTCGAATTACGATTAATGTATACTATAAGAGCTCTAACCACTTCAAGATGAGAATGTAAGACTTAGAGAGTCATATAACGGATGATAACAGAATCATCGTTCATATATCACATATATCTAAAAATCATTATAAGTTAGCGAGTATCTTAGCACAAGATGATAGGAGAGTGAATTATAGTAGGATTATATGATATATCTAGTCGCCACTTTAGTCGCGATAAAAGCTGGAGAATACAAATAAATGTAAATAACTAGGGGGATAGCAGAAGACAATACATGACAGCCCTTAAGAGTTCTAGACTAAAGAATCATTTTTCTAACTTGATATAGTAGGAGAGACATCTGAGATATATTTATGTTAGAAGACAGTTGGATTTCAACAGGCAGCTCTACGCTATCTCAATCATAGCATCAAATACGTAATTATTTAAATCTAAGCTGACTTTAGGCCACTTGTTGATACATCGCTAGATCTATTCCTTTCATTTCTTATCGGAATAGGGTGTCAGATGAGCTTTTATAACACTTGAAGGAAGAGTACCCAGTGAAATTAAAATACTAAACGTCTACAACGTAGGAGTATTCCAATGGAAGAACTGCATACAACAGCAGTCGACCTTGCTCAGCAAAGATCACACACACACACAAGACAAGCCAGATTGCGCTATAATTAGCGATAATACCTTTCATTTCCACGTATATTCCCGCATACGGTTTTTTCCTGTAGAGCTACGAATAATCTATGAGCCTAGCCCTCGCACCATTATTGTTCCGCACCCTACTTGACTCTCCCAGAGCTATGTGTGACTACTTATGCCTATTAGGTGTGCAAAAGATTATACATTATAACAGCATCTCTCGTATAATCTTTCATATCAACCACCATTACACATAAGTCTCATATGGACAAAGCTTCGGTGAACTTGCAAAGACAAGGATCAGGAGGGAGGTCACGTGTTGGGCAAAATAACAAGCCAGATGAATGCCCTGAATCGTGGGAAACCTAATATCGTTTACTGAGGTGCTGTTATCTGCAGGCACTATTCCAGGACTGTGTTACTCAGGATCGTAGCAGAGGTATCAGTTATAGAAACTACCATTTAATTGTAGTCTCTGTTTATTATCTAGTTTGAGCTATTTATATATTGAATTGTGGTTGTCTGAGCTTATATAGGGATAATCTAGGATCTGTCGTGGTTTACTTCGTAATTAAGTGGGAGATACATGGCCACTGGCTAGTCACGAGTGAAACCAGTGGATACATATTTCCCGGCGCAACCTACTACATATATGTACTAATCGTATATGTGTTCTACCTATGTCTAATTATTGGATATAACCATCTGTGAAACGAAGTGTATATCCTTTTATAGCTATTTATCTATGTGTTATTTTATTAGAGTCACCGATGTCTCACCTATCTCTTTAACATTACATAATAAGGGGCCTCTACATATTAAATTGGAGAGCACTTTAACTATCTACTAATTCGTTAAATGGGTATCATACACAGGGATCCTGAACTAAGGATTCGGACTCCTGTAACACACCTCTCGAGCCATGATGAGAGCCTTTCAAAAAGACCCCATCTATGAAACTTTCATGAAACTTTTAATGATTTTTAAACAGATATTTTCCATAAATAAATTCTATTCAATAATTTATTTATTTACTATGGGTGGGTCTATATATATAGTTTTAAAATTCTCAGCTATTAATATAAGCAATAATTATTATTAATCAAAAACATTAATATATAATTATATATATAATCAAAATTGAGGTTTATTTGATTTAATTACTATTACTCACATCAACCCATGGGTTTAAGCATTCTAGTTCGCGTCAGAAAGAGTTAAAGAGAGGATCGAAGGTGCGCGCAGACCCTTATCTTAAATCATATCTTATATGCACGTAATATAATGATACCGCCTCCAGTAATAATAGCTATACTATCTCCATAATTATTAGCTATATATCACCTAGATAAGTTACGATAAACTTCAAGAAATTATTCTACAAAGAGAAATCTAAGATATATAATGCTATAGTTAAGTGCATAATAATATTTATTTTTTGATGTAGTTCCCCTCAAATGGTATATTCTCCATTGACATCTACCAGCTGGTATCATCTCTTATCAGCATTTTTTTGGAGGCGATATCTAGTATAAACCATACCATATTATATTAATATAGAGTATTTCATTAATATTAAAATATGAATACACGGTCCAATCAGAGTCTGGTATTAGAACTGGGAAATTAAAATATGTATTTCCTTTCTAGATTTATGCTGGAGGTAATGTGACAAATTCCCTATATAATGACAGAGAGCGTTGCGACCAGGCGATGGATCATATCACGTATTATATTTTGATATAGAAACTGAACCCAACCAGATTATAATATCCATCTCGACAATAAGGTCGGCTGTAAGCATTGAGTTGCAAAAGAGTGTGGCTAAGTAGAGCAATGAAAAAGGACGAATGGAAAGTCTCGAAGTCATGAACGCGTGGTGTGTGTTGTGCCGCTAGAGGAGTAAATTCGTGGTTGTGCTCAAGTTAGTAGTATATAGATACATATCATACGTTAGTATATCATACTGACGATCATACATCTAATTAGGAATCGGTAAAACCTTGATAAACGGTAAGCGACAGTCAGAATGGTACTGATCAAGGAATAATAAAGGCGAGATAATGGATCAAGGTCAGATATTCAGAACAAAGGTCAAAAATATCAATGATTAGAAATCATCAAAAAACGGGCTACACCTAAGAAGCGGACTAAAAAAACAATTAACTATAAAGATATTAGGCTATTAGCAGATATACTCTATCGAAGCTTACATTTACCTCCATTAATATAACTAAAGATATATGTTAAGGATATATATATCTAATAAAACAAACAATATAAGGTTGTTTTTTATTTCATTGCTTAAAATATTATTAGATATATTAATCATTTTATGATATTAAAGTATATTATATGAAATTTAACATGTAGAATATCAAAATTATCTAGTCCTTACTCATACATTACTAGCATTTGAGAGAGATGTAGTTTAACAAATATATATATAGGAAAGGATTAATACTAATTTGAATTATATAAGTGGCTAATAATATATACTAAACTCTATTATACGATCATATTGAACTATATAATACTTATATCATAAGATTGTAATTAATAGTATACGTGCGGTCCAATGAAAGACGCCTACTGTGTAGTAAATATATACGTGGGTCTAGCTAATAGGAGAAAAGAGACAGGGTATGTGATTACTATTAAAATGCAGTTGAGTTCGTACCGCTTCGTTTACAAGATAGCAAGCGTCACATATCCGATTTATCGATTTCTGCCTACGGATTGATTTATGGTCAGCTGTTTTTATATTTCACAGACCAACACTACAATAACTGAAGGTTAAACATTATTGACATACAGCGTCAAACGTAAGCTTATGCGAGGAAATCTAAATATAGGATGTAGTGTGTGCACGTGGTGAAGCTGAGATCTCATAGTATCAGTATGAAGCTATTCCAACGAATATTTAATAAGGAGTAAATGAGCTGGGATTACCAGTGGCCTAGGTTACTCCGACATCTGATTTTTCTACCGACCAGCCTGAATCCCCAGAACCTTCATTCTACAGTATGGCTAGAGTGCTACTCGAGGAAGTAGACCCGTGTTGAAATCTACTCAACTAAGTTTCAGTTGATGCTGCCGCTCATCTTGCCAAAGACACATGCACCGACCTGGCTTAAAATGTATCTAACCACTCACATAGATAGGTGCTGGGAGACACTATGCTTATCCCGACACATTCCGTCGACTCACTTCAGTTGCGACTTCTTATTGCTGGGGTGAATTCCAAAGTTTGTATTCCAGACTACAACTCCAACAGCTCATTAATTTGTTGTAAACGCATAACTAAGGAGAGTCCATGGAAATCGGTGGCCGATTAACTAGGGAGCAGATGATGTTCCTGCTAGGGACAATATTATCGACTTTAGTGAGGTGCGTGTCAGGCTAGAGGGCGGGTCGAGAATGTTCATCTCTCGAACTCACGTATTTTATCTATGGTAGTGCCTGTATCATTTTCGTCTACTCTTTATAGCTTTTTCGGGTGAATAGGTTAACAAGATATTTAATACGATTATATCAAAACATATTTTTTTTGATAGCACTGATGATACACGGATTAATTCCTTGTTTTTTACGGAGTTTCATAACTTTCTCTTCCCCACGATCTATACCAAGATCTAATCACTATAAGTCGTGATCTATAAGAAAAATTGATAGCCTCAAAAACGCTAAACTAACGATGGGATAAAATTGAAAATATAGAATAGAAGGATGTGATGGAGATTCTAATACTAGGGAATTACTCTAAGTTAATATTTATTAAACACGTCATACAAATGAGGATTTACTTAAAAAAATAAATAGTATACAAAAGTAATAAGTTAAAGAGTTTGGAAGGTTTTTGGAAATTGAATTAAATAAAAATTAATTATGAAAATGTTTCATAGAGAAAAAATCTTTCGCTATTTGATTGAAAGATCGGAAATTCACTTTAGATTAGTAAGGATACATTATAATTATTGAATCGTCACATATAGTTTCACAGAATTTACAGTTGATAGTGAATATAAAGAGTTTATAGAAAGAAAAAGTGAAGAAATAAAAAGTTGAAAAATAATTATAAAAATCAAAAATTAAATAAGTTTCAAATTCATAAATAAATTGGATTTTGCAAGAGTCGTCACAGAATTGATTCTTGTCATAAAAATGTCTATTGTCTGACACTCTCGCACCTCTAATAATTATAAATGGAACTACGTTCTTTATAGTATGACACGATTGTTAAACAGTAATATAAATCTATAAAATTTTACTTTAGAAACCCTTAAGAATTTGTAGCTTTGATTACGTGATCATGTGCCTGCAAAAATTTTCGCGAATGCTCGAAAAATTGCAATATAAATTAGCTACTTGAAAGGACTCATCTAATTAAAATTACTAATTGTAATTGAAATTAATAATTTTTATTACACAAATATAAGATTTCTATATATATACTAATAATATAAGACCGTATATTAATAGTATTGCACATCTCATAAAATATGTCACAAAATAATAAAATTAAATTATCAAAAAGTTTAGGATAGTTTCAAAAACTTGATGTAACATTTCCGCGGTTTTCCAAATTTTCGTGATTCGATAAATTGTCTAGTTGGTAATGGTAGACATAATGTAACCTGTGGTGGAACCAAGTTAGTTATCCTTAAGACGAGGCTACCTTACTCTGTTTTAGAGTAATTAATGAATGTAGTCTTTCCTCTATTAAAAGCCAGCACTTTTCTTGCAAGTTCCAGAATGGTATTAGCCTTCTTGTAAGAACTAGACTTCAATTTGAGGAACAAGAAGCAAAGTTTATTATTGGATTCATCTCTTTTTACTGAAACAACCTTTGTGGTTTAACGAAGATTGTTCCCTACAGAAATAATGAATATAAATTGGTGGTGAATTATTACTAATTAATTATTAACCATTAATATATAATTATTATTTTATTAGTTTCCACATTTATTTTCAGTGTAATGCTAGTATACTAGACTTTCTATTATTATTGATTGATTATTATTAGTCTTATGTATATTAGTTTATCAATAATTATATGTGCATTATTGATATTATTCTTATTATTGATTTTTTAGTTATTAGTTGTTGCATAGTTGATTTATTATGGAAGAAAGGTCGATAAGTTAAGTAGTCGTAGGCTTTTAATTGTATGACGAGTTTGTTTGCAACACGAGAATTTTATCATGTATTCTTCAAGAGTTAATAATTCTATAAATTATTTTTGTTATAACAATTTTAACTGAGAACTTTGGAACTTTGATAAATGTTTTCATCATCCGTTCAAACGGTGTCGAAAGCATATATTTATACACTAATTGTGTTCGATAAACGTGTTACCAATGATGTTTTTCGGAAATTCAAGAATAATTCTCGCATAAAAACTTATAATTTCAAACAGTCGACAGCGAAATTGACTATATAAAATAGATCCTAGGTAAATTTTCAGGTCAAAAATATATTTAAAAAACTTTGCAATTAAATTGGAAATGGGAATACGGGAAAAGACCTCCAACCCCATTACAAGAAGAATCTGATAGTGTTATCAGGGAAAATTCGGAGTCTACATATAGCAGAGTAGGATTTTGGAGTAGATAATTACTTCTTCATTTCCTTGATATATATCTCGAGGAATGTATATGTACCGGCGTCGGAACGATGCGGTGCAAGACTTTATACGGGTATAGTATATATAATTTATATATACAAGTTAGTTTTCCACTATTCATTGGGGCTGCCTTCGATGTAATCGAGCGAAAGTGGCTAAGGCGTCGCGATGATTTTGCCTCTGGAGGTTAGGAATACAAGCGGTGTAGTGTATGCATAGGTTTACTCGGGTATCTGGGCTTTTTGGACTACGTGGTTATCTATGATTGTACTGATGTGTTAATTCGTGCACATAGAGCTATGTTGGTCTCATTGGGCCTTTATACCTGTATACAGAGTTAATTATTCTTTAAGGGTGTCTCAGGTCTATCTGAAATGTATTACGCTTTATTGATGCGAAAACTTGGTTACGATTAAAAATTGCATAAGTTTTATCTATTAGTATCAGTTCAATGCAATTAACATTAATGTTATAAGGTTTATAGAATAAATTCTTAATGTTAATGTATACTATGTTCTAATAGTAAAAACAGTGATATTTATATAGATATGTTTGAAAAAAGGTGAATAGGGTAATCGATTTATTGTAATGTCAAACATTGAGATATATTTTGTTGTTAAGTAATGGTCTACTGTTAATGGTTGAATCTATAGTTTTTATAGCTGTTAAAGATTAAAGGTATGATTAGGGTTATGATGTTTTACACATTTATAATTCTTTGCCATCAGACTTTATGATATGTTTATGTCATATTGATTAGCAATGACTATCTGTTAATTAGTCATAGTAAATTCGAGGTTTAAGATAATAAGAAATTATTATTTATTTCTGTTTATTACAATAAAGATGACTCCGTAAAAAATTGCACGTAGTTGTAGCCCAAAGAAATAACGGCAGCTGGTACGGGTCGGTGGTGGTATTGATTATTACGAATTGCAGTATTAACACGTTAAGAGTTGTTAAAAACTAATTTATTTTCTTATAAGTTATAAACATAAATAAAAGAATGTTAGAATTTATTCCTGAGTAAACATAAAAGTATATTAAATAAGAGATAAAGTTAAAAAATTAAAAAGTTTAAAAAAAAAAAACAAAATTGGAAGTTAGAATAAAGTAATAATAGTAATGTTTTTTATTAAAAGAAAAAGTAATTTTATGAAAAGATGAAGTAGTAATAAAAATTAAAGTATTAATAAAAGCAGTAATAGGAAAAAGAAGGTGTGAAAGAAAGTTATAGTTTTTACTAGTATATTTCGTCAAATGATCATTCGTTCAAATGTCTGTTATTCGGTGTTTAACGCGTTAATTTGATTTGGGTGGTGTTATATAATCTTGGTTCTAATAGATTGTTAGTTTTTGCAAAAACTTGTGTTACGTTTAGCAAATTTTAGCGTTATGAAGTAGTATGATATAGGATACGTGTGATGAAACTAAGTTTAGAACTATATATTAAATAGTAATCGTATATATTAGAGATATCTTATGAAAAAGTGTGCAAAAGTTTAAGTATCTGGTATGCATAATGTTGTTCGTGTAACATATCATGATTTTATATATGTATGAATGTTAGATATTGAATTTCTGTTAGTGCTCGTTATTCGATTAGTAATATAGATAATGTGTCAGGATGTTATATATTGAATAATATATCTAGATAAATAAAAATCTAAAGAGAGAGTGTATATTGTTGGTAGTTCATATGATCCCTACGTTCTATATGTATATGAAATCTTGTTAAGTTTAGCAATATATTCTTGGATCCAGTAAGAATACTTAACAAGTTCTGATATTTTTGTTTTAATGGTTACTGAAAGTTCATGTAACAACATCAGTGCATGGTGTAGCCGAAAAAGTGTGTAGCAGTAGGTTCCGGGTTCCTGCGCCACATGTTAGTTACTTTACGTTGTGTGTTAAGCTGTATCTGGAGTTTGTTCATGTATCATGTATTATTCCTGTATTATGATCGATGTGTTACAGGTTGGTGATGTAGTTATGAATACGATGGTTTCGGATGGATGGACCTTATGTGATTGCTTTTCTATATGATTGAGAAGCTGTGAATTACGTCTAGCACAATATAGTTCATTGTGATATAGATTATGCTTAGAACAAGGGTATGATGACAATTTTGTTAACATTATTACTACGTGTTCAATTAATATGCGAAAATAGTGACATGGTAGAAGAAGGCGATGAAAGGAGCGTTCGTTCTGCTCTCAATGATTAGTTAGATGCTTTTGAACTGTTGTTAAAGTATCATGGTGTTCTTGTTATGTAGCATACCTACGTTCAATGTCATGCAGTATGATAAATTAGACAAGGTTATACTAATAAAATTTTGTTAAATTATATACTAAGTTAATGGTATAAAGAATGTAGGAGGAAAGTGTGGGGTAGGGAGTGTGAGAGGGTGGGTGGGTTGGATTTACTTGATTAACAGTTAGGGTATCGTAAGAACCCAAAAATTTCTAAGTATATACAATAATGAAAAGTGTAATCATGTCTAGTACAAAACAACTTGTCTTAATAGTATTAAAAAAAATAACATGAAAAAGTTTGTGTGTTATGCTCTCATAGCAAAATATGGACATGCATCAATCCAGATACGATCACGATGGGGGAAGAGGGCTTGAAGGAACAGGCCGGTCAATTCAGAGTCATAGATGGTGAGTGGTCGGGCGGCTTGGGAGGCTGGGAAGAGAACGCGGGGAGGGCTCAAGAGGCTCAGAAGGCTCTAGAGGCTGTTTGATTGAGGTGAGTAGGGAAATTATTACAGGAAAAGATTGGATTGTTTAGTTGTCTATAGGAACTTAAGAAGATAAAAAAAAGTTTTAATTTGTTTAATTTTTTTAATTTTTATTATTAAAAAAAACATTTTGTTAAATTGTTATTAATTTTTACTTTTTTTTATTAGAATAAAAT
>JABUQX010063818.1:0-2500 GCA_015478945.1 Trachelipus rathkii
AACCTATATAACTACAATAATAAAATGTTTTATGGAAACTTCACATCACATAAACGTTGCATTAAGGGCGGCCTCAACATGAAAATCTTGGGAGTTTTTTGTATTTTTAAATATTTTTATAATGTTTTTAATATTTTTTTCAATTCTTCTCATGTAGTTTGGTCCAGTGGCTATATTAAACTAAGGGTCTCATATCTCGCTCTTTTGCATTAGAAGTATATAAATAATAGCTCTCACATATGAATCTGGTAGGGTTGGCTTCTAGTTTTCATTATTATCTCGGTCTTTTGGAATAAGAGGACTTTAAGATTAATGTTTTATCAGAGATCACGGGCATGGACCACCAGCTTATACCTAAAAGCTTGTGTTGTAATGTTCTGCTGGAGCGTGTCGGAGATTCAACATTCAGAGGCCATACTATCATATAATTATTTACTAATTTATTTATGATAACGCTCAAGCGATGTATATATTTGGTTTGTTGGTAACTATTATTCACTCTTAAGGGTTCATTAAATAGTGTTAACCTATACTAATTTTTATAAATATTATAGTTGGTATAGCAGCAGCTATTAAAGTGCTCTAATGTAAAGAGAACTTCTCACGGGACTTATATATATAGTTAGTATTCGCGTTTATACCACGTAGCCTTATTTATACGTTAACGCCTCATCATGTAGTAGCACAAGGTAGAGATGCTGATGGTTGCACATGAGCATTGTGGACGAATATTAGTAACTCCATAGGCTAATTCGAAATAAATATGCGGTGCTTATCTCACCTTTATTTTAACTTGCACCATAATAATATATATATATACAGGGTGGCGCGCGGCAAACACTTGGCATGAGGGGCTGTAGGTTTAATATATATATATTCAGTATTCTGCGGAAGTTCTTCTATTCATTTCGCCATCTTCATGTTATTTCACTAAGCGCCTTAGATGCTAATATTACTTTGGTGTCGTATAATTATGCCGTTAGAATGGTAAGAACTTTTGTTAGTTAGTAACATATACACCTACCTTCGTCATTGAATTAATTGAGGCTCCTGTCCGTGAGTGGTGTGTTAGGATCTACTTATATAACATAATTTAAATTAAATATATATATATATATAATTTAATCCAAATTAATATATATATAGTATATATTATTATAATATATATATATATATTAATAATATTAATATATATTTAAATATATATATATATATATAGAACAGATATAGTTAAAAATTATTTTTATTAAATATTATTAGTGTTAATAGATTCCCTGACATAATTACCATAACTTTTTTTTTATTAATAAATCGATTTGCCAATGCATTCGAAACTAACATTCATGTAAGCAATTAAAAGTAATCATAGATAATATATCATCCCTATCTATAGTAATATTAGGATAATAATATTATATAAATTAATAATATATTTAAAAATAAATATTCAAATGTAATCGGTGAAATGAAGGAAAGTATGAGTATGT
This sequence comes from Trachelipus rathkii, assembly GCA_015478945.1. Taxonomy (NCBI): domain Eukaryota; kingdom Metazoa; phylum Arthropoda; class Malacostraca; order Isopoda; family Trachelipodidae; genus Trachelipus; species Trachelipus rathkii. Next base: position 1,488 of record JABUQX010063818.1, read on the forward strand.
CAGAGAAGAAAGCAGGGGAGACATATATATCTTTGAAACAAAACCAAGATGGTAATGAATACAGGAAAACTTCTATGTATTAACTTTTTAATTAAAATATTTAGCGATGTAACTTAATTGTAGGTTGTTAATAAAAATTGAATAAGAAATGAAAGTTGAATTTAAAAATGGAAACTTTTTTTTTAATTTCTTCTTTATATTAAAATAAATCCTGATGTGAAATATATTTACTCATTCTGAGAAAAACCTAATAACCCGAAAATAATTCTGGTTTAAAATGCAAAAAAACGCCCTTAATATATCAAATTATGTATTACAGGGCATTACAAGTCACGAAGAAATTAATATCTATTAAGAATACCGAGTATAGCAGTCGAGAGGATACGTCGCATTCGATTCAAACGAGCCTTCTATTAATCCATAGGAATTTCCCAGTGCTACCTTAATTCAATACGCGTTCTCAATCCATTCCTATCACGCAATTTCTTCCCTACAGTCCTATGCTCTGATCAAACCTTCATATAACTAAAGAATGTAGACAATCCCTGATACAAAGTTGAGATAACACATTTCCTAGAAAATGCATTATTAATTAAATTAGCAATAACCGAGGAGCTTGCTCGTGTGACATATAAAATAAAAAAAAAGATTCACGGATGTAAAAGCCGCCTTATTACTAAGCAACCATCTAATGGACAAACAACACTGATAGTGAAAGATTTAAGGTAGGCATTTTTCAAGTCAAATTAAATCTTACTGAAGATGTAAAGAGGAATTTGATATATGTTTAGACTATTGATAAAGTTTCATGGCCGAAATTATGCCCATTTGTAACTATCATATTCATCAATTCACCTTCAATATAGGTAATCACAACCTAAGAACCAATCATCGAAAAAAAACCTGAAGAGACAGTCATCAAAAAGCAAAGATATAATTCTAATATAAATTTGCAAATCTTAAGTGAAAGAGGAGGATGGCAAGGCTCTAACGAAATACATGGAGATGCTGCC
>JABUQX010063818.1:7500-17500 GCA_015478945.1 Trachelipus rathkii
GAAGTTTCAAATGTATCTGGTTGTTCCATTGAATCTTTCTATGTTATATGTTCATAAGTTTGGATTTATAGAAATGGTTAAATGAAATAAAATAATACTCAAAATTTATAGTTATCCCAACTTAAATGCTCTTTATTATAATGAAAATGTGATTTATCCTGAATTAATTTTTTTACACTTACTTTAATTAAAATATATAAATATAATATTTTATATCTAATAACTAGTAGATTTTTCCGTTCCTTAATATTTGGAATTAAAATACATTTACATTACTTGAAAATTATGTAACAAATTTATTTAAGTTTGAGGGTTTTTCATTATAGTCCATACAGTCTAAAACACCATCTCTCTGATTATGTACTCAATCAGCTTGTTTATCATGTTGTACACTGTAAAGGTCGGATAAGGAGTGAAGGGCTTTAATGAGAACGGATACTTCTAATCGATAAAAACAGAATAATAGGACTGAGATAGTTCAAGGTTGAAAATTATAATATACTTTTTTTACAAGAAATTGATTTTAGGTAATTATAAATATAGGCCAATTTAATACAACTAGAATGTAGTGTTTATTTTAGTGATTTATTTTTATATTAGAGGAATGTTCATTTTTTCCATTATCCGCACATTTTTTTCTTCTTTTTATTTCATTCATTCTTTTTCAAATTTACAATGGATAATAGCTCTATGTGTAATTCTATTGTAATGCCAATGACTTTGGAGTCAACAACCAGTTTCTCTAATTACGTGATAGCTGGTAGGACGCTAGAATGAAATATTATGAATATGAACGAGAGAGTAAGAGTACTGTTGTCCTAATACAGGTAATAGATTCTGGACTTGTTTGCATGGTTCCTCGCGACCCGCGAGGAGCCTTCTCGCCGATGCGGGGCGGGCGAGGTCCATCTACGTGGCGGGTCGGTGCTGTTTTACCAATGTACCCCCCTCGACCTTTTCCTCCTTAATCATGTGGACTCCAGACTCTAAAGATCTTCTGGAACCTTCCTCACGCTGACAAAATGCCCCTGACCTTTCAGCATATTGCGTTAGCACACCCAAAGCCGGTTCTCTGCCCGCATCTGGGAAGCTTTCCCTGACGGGACGTTTGGTCACGCAATCTGTCAGATTTATGTTATATGGCCTACAGCTCTGGAAATCTTATTTATCTACTACAAAGTCCAGCCACTGAGGTAAATCCCTAAGAGCGAATATACTGTGCTGTGGGCATAGGTCCTGTCTTTGAATACATACAGTCGGTTTTATACCTTGACTCTTCTGCAAGTGAGGTTGAGACTAAACTAGTAACATAGGCGTTAACATAGGATTGACGCAAACAAGTATAAGCAACGCCCACAGTTTCTATGAAGAAACTTTTGAAGTATTTTACTCACCCCAATATGTAAGAGGGTCCTATTTTTTATATTATTGTTATTAGTTATTATTTTTATATTTATTATTTTGCGATTGTGAAAGCCAATAGTTGTGAGTGATATAAAACAAACTCTACATTCAGTATATAACAGAAATGTTTATCTAACCAAAACATTAGCGACAACTTTTATGAGTAAGAATGAATGTGGAATTATCCCTAGGCTGGTTTTTCTGTGAAGTGTGCCACTTAGCTTATTCTATTGCCAGTGGCATACTTATATCACAGGGTGTTTCACTCGAGTGGTTATCACTGAGTCATAATATGATTGATTAGGTCGATAAAGTGAAGTTATGACTTGAGATACATACACCTTGGGTGTCCAACTTTATAGTATCTGAATGACTATAGCATGGGGTATATGTTGACAGAAGAGTATGGATGCGTTGTCACGAATGAAATTGCACCTGGCGTTTTCGTCCACCGGGATAAGAATTTATTGTATTATTTTTGCTGTCTGGACTCCTTCAATCTTGGGTGAGGTATTAGCAGCCCCCTTCCTGCCGAACGGGTTGGGATGGCCCATAACATATTTCATACTATCATTATTTTTTTAAAATAGAAAATCTTCAAAGTATTTTTAAACCGTGATTATAAAACTTGACTAATAAATCACGAATTTACTATACTTTATATAATAGTTTAATTATTATAAAATTATAAAGAGTTAAGGTATTTCACTTTTAAAATCAAAATGTGATAATAATTTATATATAACAATCTTTAAATTGAAACGATGGTTCTAGAGAATGACTTTTTAGATTGCAAGTCATCCAAACGTATTGACAAATTAAGTTATGGTTCGAATTTTCAATCAAAAGAATGGAGAAAAGTACTTTAGGATGATTTATAGGCCCTACATTTCTGATACAATATTCCTTGTACTTTATATTTTCTCTAATGAGGTAAAAATAAACAAAACATTACAAAATTTACTAGGTAACGTCAGGAATATATGAAAATAAACTTAAATCTGATTACATTAGATACCTATAATGCAATGGATCTAATAAAACGTCCAGAGGAACTTATTCCAGTGTTGTTGATCTAGGGTGGCCCTCAATAAGGTTGTTATGAGTATTATAAATATTAAACCTAATAAATATAAGTTTAAACATATGCTGAATGAGAATTGAAAGATTTATTATAATCTGCCATAATATTATATATATATTCCAAAAAAAAAAAGTAAATGTATATTTAAACTTTTTTATTTATTCACTATAAGTAATATGGTTTAAAAATTTTTATAAATTATAATATATGGATATGATTAAATATATATATTATATATAAATTGTAATTATTTATATTATATATATTATTAAATTATTAATTATATATGTATATAATAATATATTAGGGTATTTATATAATATATTTAATATTTTATTAAATATTTATATATATATAATTATATTAATTATTATATTTATATATATATATAATTTATATTATATATATATATAATATGATTTATATTAATTAGTATAATATTTAATATTATTAATATATATAATATAATATATTATAATATTAATAATATTAGTTAATATATATTTATAATAATTATTATTAATGGTGTATTAATATTAATATATATATTAATATATTTATAATATGGAATATATATATGTAATAGTATAGTATTTGATATATTATGTGTAATATATATATTATTAAGTTTATTTATATATGGTATGTAATATATATATATATAGTGGTATGATAGTTTATGATGTAGGTTAGTGTCCGCTAATGACAATTTGAACCTTAGCGTAAGGTGATGACCAAAGGTTTGTAGAGTGTTTCTTATGTCTACTACTGCTTCACACTGAGATCACTAGACTAGTGGGATTTTGAGTTATAAACTCCAAATTTTTTTTCTCTGTATCTTAAAGAGCCTTAGTGCAAGACTAACTGCTGTAGATAAATAATAAGTTTTATTTCGTGTTATAGTACATATATAAATTTACGAAGTCATTATGATTACGAATAGTTGATAATTAAATTATTCTTTATGCGAAATCTATGTGTACTCATTATACTAAATTCACATTATTTGAGATAAACATACTAATAATATTGATTATTTAAAATTTATTATATAGGGTTGTGTATAAAGTACTTATATTATAGAGTCCTATAAAGTGGGTAAACTAACATTAAAATCTAAACTACATTAGAGAACGTCACCTTATGGATTTTCCAGTCATAAATTTCTAGCAATTTAACTATTTTGTTTCCTCAAAATTCGTTATATCATTATTTTTATCCACTAATACTCTATTTTCTATGATATTCTCGTCAATACTATAGTTAGCCTAATACTAAGCCTGTCCTTCATTATCGTTCAATTTATGTGCTCTTAGTACCAAGTCTTTTACTTTATCGCTGAGAGTCGCCTGATAAGAATCTTTCAAGTGATGTACTGTAGTATATTATCTTGAACTCTGAGTTAGCACAAGGCATAGTGTATGATATATGTAACAGGTTTGAATGTTTATGGATATGTAATAATGTGAGTATCTCAGGCTTTCTTAATTGAGTTATAACATGTTAGAGAATGAATTCTGCTAGTAAAGTCTGTTCAACTATGTTTGTGAATTTTAAAGATTTATGTGAAGAAGCCACGAATTTGGTTATGTGTTTATGCTCAGACACAGTACAAGGGTATAACTTCTCACTCTCTAAAAGACACACAATTTCACGGATAAAGAGTTGATAACTCATTTTTATAGTGTTTTGAGTATAATCAGCACTAAATATTTTAGCTTTGGGTGTAGGTATGTATCCTCGACATGGTATTGCAGATAGAAAAGCTATTGTCGAGTATATGGACCTTTAAACGTGTATATAGGTAGGAAAAAGAAAGAGACAAATGTTGTGAAAAGTAGTCATTGGGTAAGGGTAGGCCTTTGTGGGATTTTAAGTGGCAATGTTAGGGTTATATGATGAATTGTTCTGAAAAATCTAAGTCGAGCTTGAGAAGATAATGATAATAAAGTGGAGTTATCATATGATAGGGTTGTTATAAGGCTGCACACAAGTAACAGTAACGCTTCCAATTATGTTTAGCAGATAAAATTTCAGCCAGAATGCATTTTGCTCTAATGTTTTTGGATTTTGGTGCGCCACAAAAACGTGGGCGAGTAGTGATATTGTCTGACAGTGAAACGTTAGTGACTCAAGCAGGATTTGAATTCAATGTTAGGAGAATGGTTCGCACGGATTCCGAGCTGGGAAGATAGGTAAATGTTGTGATTCGTGACAGACTCGGAATATAAGCGAATGCTGTGAAGGTTAATTTACGACAGATGGGGGGAATGATGACAGCTATGTCCATAGGCTAGTATGTCTGCAAGAGTAGAAAGACCGAGCACGAGGGGTTCTATAGATGTGCTAGTAAAATGATTATAGAGTAAAATTACCAGACGCTGAGCTGAATAATCCAGTGTGTAGAATATGTTTATGGTACAGTTATTATAGATTTCCCGAAAACAGTACTGCAGTTTGGAGGAGCGTAAGTGTTTTAATACTCGCAGGACCGGTTGTATATTAACTGAGTATCGCAGTGGAACTATTAAGTATCTATCTGGGGTCTGCATAAATAGATATGTAAGATGAAAAGCATACAATAATAGTTAACAACAGTTTCAGCAGATATATCATAAGCTATATTATAATTGATGTAAATTGTTGTGATTGAGGGCAAACTACTGTTAATGCACATAATGGAAGAATGTATATGTGAATAAAGTTTTAACTTAATTATTAATTTATTTATGTCAATGTTAAAAAGTTGAGAGTGTGAAATAATAAAATGAAAGAAGGTAATGAAATAGACATGATATAATATAATAAATAAGTAAGTTAAAAAAGATAATAATATAAATTGACGGGTTAGTAAGATGTTACTAGTAGTAGTAATACTAATGTTGATATTATTATGATATTAGATTTGGGGATTTGTGGTCGATCAGATGCATTTTGGAATTATTTTATATTAATATTGTATATTGTGAGAAATTTTAGAATATCATAACTTTAGAAAATATTGAGTGTGTAATTTTGATCTGTAGTAGAACAAGAGGTAATATCTTGCTCAGAAAAATCCACGCTTTCTGGAGGAGGATCGAGGCAATTGTTCCTCACGTATCCGACCATGACATAGGAAATAGGAAGTTCCTCGGGTGTTAGTTCACTGCGACAGGAAGCGCGAAGGCTTAAGATGAGAAAGATGGGCAATCATTGCTTCTATGACTTTATATATATTGATAATATGGATAAGTATGGTAATGCTTTATTTGTATAAATACTGAATTAAGAAATTGGATGTAGAGTAGGCTAAGTGGATGGATAGAACACTTAATCGAAAATTATCCTGCATACTAATATTAACAGTAATAGATGAGGTGTTATAGTGAATGTGTGCGGTTTTGATGGTTAGCATTAAGATAAGGAATTGGTTATTTTGGGATGAGGTTATAGTTAAGTAGAGGTAGTAGGTAATATATATTATTGTGAGTTAGTTTATTTGAGAAAGTTGAAGAATTAGTATTCCTGCTAGGATATTAATTGATTGAGATAATTACTAGTGTAATTGTATCATATGAGGCGGAAGGCGGATTAGGTTGAGATTTAGAATTGGATTATGGGAATAGTTGTGTTATATATAAAGCGTTACTTATGGTTAAGGGTTAATTATAGTATTATCCATGGAGGATTTTGGAGTTGAGGAGACGCCTGTAAATAGTAGCCTATGCTTCGCCCTTACGATTCAGTCAAGAGTAGGTGTGAGAAAGGATGGGCTGAAAGGACTGTAGAATATTATTTTATGGGTGTGAATATAAGTTTCTTGATTTTTTTTTTTGTTATCTCGTCTCGCAGCGGGGCAGGTGACTATTTATTCCGGTATGGCTAGAGTATTTGTTTCATTTTAGGTCGATATATTTATTAAAGATATGTACGTATATTATACATTCGAGTGGATTACTGAGTGGATATCTTGATTGTATGAGAGGGAGTTATCAATTATAGGTTGCGTTTTATGTGAGGTTATTGTTACTGGATTAGTTTATTATATAGGGTGGATTGTTATTGTTGGATCTTTTCATAAATTATTTCATTTATTAATCATATTTGATTTGCATATTGTATTTGAGTATATGAGGGATGAAAGATAGAATATTTATATTTTTAGGTTTTTAGTTGTATTTGCAACAGTGCGTAATGAATAGAGTTAATGGGAAGCGTTATCAGGTGTTAGTGATATATGTTGTTGGTGGTTAGACTTCTGTATGGAATCAAAGTATGTATACGATAAGTGAAGCGGGTGTGTAAAGAATAAATGTGTTGTCAATGGGTGATTGGTCTTTATGGATTAATTGGTGTCGAGTAAGAGTCTGGTTTGGTTTTTTGTTTATTGTTCTCCTTGGTTATTTTCAATATTTTGAAATTTGGTTCCATGTGGTGTTGGTGAAGAGAGATGGTTGTGGAAGGTGTGCGTTGTTGATTGGGCAGGGGAAACTTTCGGTGTTAGAATGGGTGTGGATGAAGGTGTGAGTTGAGTGAGGGCCCTACCTATTATATTTTGCGTTGATTTGTCGATTTCGGTTCTGTGTAGCGAATTCTGTTAGAGATGAGTTTTGAGAGGATTTTGAATAGAAGAAGATTTTGCAGGGTGTGGGTGAAAGTGAGGGGCCTTGTAAGTAATTACCTGTTGGATAAGAGTAAGGTTATGGTTGTGAGTAGGAAGGACACTCCTCAGTGTGAAAGTTATGTTAGATGGTTTTGAGCAAGCTAGAAGACAATTCGAATAGTTTTTAAATATTTAGGTATTATGTTGGATGAGAAGGGAAACGGAGATGCAGAGTGTAGAGGAAAGTTGTGTGAATGGCAGGAAGGGGCTGGTGCAATAAATCGTTGGTGAATGCAAGGGGACTAAGCTTTGAGTGTGCTAGGGTTCTTACATAGGGTATGGTTGTTACCTGTGTTATTGTATGGTAGTGAGACTAATGGTCTGGAAATAAGAAGTATAGACTAAAGTTAAATGTGTTCAAATGGACATATCAGGGGTGTGCTAGGTGTGAGAAGAAATTGAATAAAGAGAGGAATGAACGTATAGAGAGTGGTGTGGTGTGAAGAAAGGGGTAAATGAGAATAATGAAAGTATGTTGAGATTGGTTTGGTCATGGTGGAGGATGAATGATAGTAGGATGGTTAAGCGGATTTATGGTGGTGAGTGTGTTTGGAATCTGTCCGGTAGGGAGAGCAGAAGAGAAAGCGTGATATAGTATATTAACGATGTCTGAGGAGAGAAAATGGTGAAGTTTTTTTGGGCAAGGCCGAAGAATAAAAGGTGCATGATAGGGAGAATGGCGGGCGTTTTGTATGGGGGCATGGTTTGGCCCACCTGGGCCAGGGGATGAACCCTTACATTGGCGATTTTGCCATAGTTGAGGGTCCGTCGCGGTCCATGATGCTCTAGTGGGGTGGATTTTCTGTCTGTGACTGAGCTCTCACTAATTAATGGTCAGAGGGGGCGGTAGCTGGGCTTTCTTTTCGACGTTTTGTCAATTTTCTCCTACTGCTTTTCTTTTCCGATGCCTGTACAGCACCTTACCCCAAATCTTGGGGCAAAGAGGAGTAAGTAAGTAAGAAAAGAAAGAAAGTAAATATATATATATATATAATTATATATATATATATTATATTATATATATATAATATAATATATATATATATATATATATATATTATATATATATATATATATTATATATATATATTAATATAATATATATTATATATAATATATATATATATATATATATATATATATATATATATTATATATATATATATATATATATGATTATATATATTATATATATATATATAATTATATATATATATAAACATCTAAAAATAACTTCTTTTCCCAAACTGGGGGTAAGGCGCGTGACATCACGAAACAGAAAGTGTAGATAGAATATGACAAATTAAGTTGCAAAGAAAGCCCAAGCCTTACCGCCCCTATACTATTAAGCGAGAACTCGTCGCACGCAGTCAAGAAAATCCACCCTAGAGCTTCATGGAACGGCGACGGACCCTCACAATAGCATATCGTCAGTGTAGGGTTCATCTCCTGGCCCCCAGGTGGGCCACAAACCATACCCCCTACACAAAAACCCCGCCATTCACTCCTATTATGCACCTTTATTCTCGCCTCTGACAAAGTCACATTTCTCTCCTCCAAACTCTTTACTGCTCAATCCACTTTTTCTTCGGTCTGCAAGCCGGTCGATTCCCCAACATACTTACCTTAATACATCCGCTTAACCAACGACTATCATTCATCCTTTCCACATGACCAAACCGTCTCAACGAACTTTCTCGTTTATTCTCCTCATTTACTCCTTTCTTACCACCACACTCTAATATGTTCATTAATCATTTCATCAATTCTTCTCTCACACACCTAACACACCCCTAGATTGTCCATCTAAACCAAATGACTTAAGATCTATACCCCTCAAATTTTCCAAGACCATAGTCTCAACTACTAATACATTAACACAGGTAAACAAAATCTCAGGTAAGACCCTAGCACACTCAAGACTTAGTCCTTTACAATCCACCAACGATTTACATTGCACCAAGCAACCTTCCTGCCAATTCCACAACTTTCCTTTGCAACACTGCATCTCCGTTCCCCTTCATCCCAACACATATACTAAAATATTTAAAACTCATAACCACTTGTTATAGCTGCTCACCATCTACATAAAACTTGCGACCGAGGGCCGTCCTTCACTCACAATCAATAACCTTGACTCTTTACTTACATTATACTTTCAAACCCTTTCCAAATCTCTCTACATCCTGCAAACTCTTTTCAAGAATTACCACACAAACCAAATCAATCCGCATATAATGGTAGGGCACCCTCCACGCACCTCCCATTCTCCATCATCTAACACCATTTCCCTGCCACCTCATCCTAATTCTCATATACAAATTTGAATGGCCAATGGAGACATACACATTCTCCTGGCCTCATCCCGCTATAATATTAAACTCATCCACTTTTGACACTCCATTTATTCTACACTACGCTTCACTATCGTTTATATATACATATTTTTTGTTCCATTCAGAAGCCTAGCCACCAAACACCATATATATATAACACCTGCCATAGAGCTTCCTAAATCCATCATACGCCTGTTGCAATCCATTAAAACCGTAAATACAAATTTTTTTATTCTGTTATTTTATCAATTATTGTTTCAATGTAAATTATTTTGGATCTGCCACATTAATCTACCACTCCTAAACGCACCCTGGTTCTTGCACCAATCAGTTCCTTCGCACTTGACGCAACTTCGACTAAATACCAGCATAATGTCTCGCCTATCCCGCACTCAAACCTAATTCCCTATAATTCTTACAGTTCCCCTTATCTCCCTTACCTTATATAAGGGTAACTATTACTCCTCTCCTAAATCCCCCGGAACTATACCCTCAACGCTTTATTACAACAACTTCCAAATCATGAATCAC
>JABUQX010063818.1:20000-21492 GCA_015478945.1 Trachelipus rathkii
TAATATATATTATATATATATTTATATATATGTATATAGTATATTTATATATAATATAAAATATATATTATATAATAAATATATATTATATTATAGTAATATATATCTATATATATGCCCATGTTTATTATCTGTGACTAATGTAGCTAAATCAAATTTTTTTTTCATAATTTCACTAATTATCGAACAAAATGTACAACAGCTTGCATAGTAAAAACGGTTTGCCTTTTTTTTCTCTATATTAATAAACTTTCTATCAGGAACTTGAGATTTGAATTTTTTTATATAGAAATAATGGAAATGAAATAATTCTGCAGTAATACAGTAATGGTGATTTTAAGTAGGTTATGTTTGGTTACATTAGATTTAAACTTGTTTTTTTAATATTTTAAAGGTGTGAAAGCTCTTTTATTACAATGCGTTTATTTTGTACTTATCAAAGGTGATATAAATAGCTGTCAGATTGCGCATAGCAATCGATATGATAAAACATCCACTACAGATAATGCATGATCCTAACAGGAATACCTATCAAAACCATATCATATATTATATTATTAGAGATAGTGAGACAGAATTATTAAAGAAATTATGTATTAAGTTATACTTGAAGTGGAAGGGTAGAAGAAAAAATACCCTGGAATTATCTAAACTAGAGGTTTTCAAATCAAGAAGCTATACTCACCAAATTAAAAACAAGAACATAAAATAATTTTAGTTTCTTTTAAAAAATCTGTGCCTTATTCGTTTTAATTTCAGCGAGTAAGTTTCGTGGTTGTGAAGAGATAGGTTTAAGTTCTACTAAATTATATATTGGCGATAATATTTAACACATTTTGAATTATATATATATTATATATATATATATATATATATATATATAATAATATATATAATATATATATAATATATATAATTAATATAATATATAAAAAATTTAGTAATATATATATATATTTATATATTATATATATGATAGCCCTATTAATGAGATAATTGTAAGTAGTAGTACTAATAAAATGTATCTTTCAGCAACGTTTCACATAAAGCCCACATTCCCATTATTAAGAAACTTAAAATATAATTTATATACAAAAATTGCAAAATATCAATCAAACTAATAACACACTCAGATATAAATATAATATTAACAATAATTCTAAATGTTATTTAAAAGAAGAAAATGCTTACCATGTTAAACTGGGCGAGTTTTCCTCTTGTGGTCAGCCTCCAGAAAAACGCAGGTACATCATAGCGATCTTATGAGAAGCTCTTGAATGAAACATATCCCAGCTCTGTCACTAATCTTTTTCTGCATCTAATAATGTTCTTGTAAGAGCAAGTATTTGGCATTGAGGAACAGGGTCAAACATCCTGAAAAGAACTGAAATCTATAACATATATACTACGAATAACTTATATAGAGCAGAGAACTTATGTAAAATGATCAGATTAAAACAAAACCTATAGTATATGTAATACACTTGTCACC
>JABUQX010063819.1:0-27926 GCA_015478945.1 Trachelipus rathkii
TGATACACAAAATTTTATGAATAAATTAATAGCTTATATTGAGGTAATATTACCTATGATACGTTGAGGTATACCGACTCATATAGTGACTCTAATCTCAAATACTACTCTACCTATGAACTCATAACTCCAATAGGTATAATCCTACTGCTATCAGTAACTCAACTTAGTGAGTACCACGACGTTATATTAATGGGATTAAATCTAATGTTACACTCAATAGACTAATTCCCTTACCCCTCCTCCCCACTCCACACACCAAATCGAAGTCCGCTAGCCAGACTCTCCATGGTTTCATAGGCCAACGTTCCTCCTCTCTCTTCCATTTCGCTATCAGTGTTGCTGGATACACCACATTTATCCCGTTATATTAGTCTCGAGACACCTCACATCTAATTCTCCCACAAATAAACCCACCACTCCATATCACAACAACACCAGCGGCCTGTGAATCAACCAAACAGCTCGAGACATCAGATCACACCCCTGCCTCACTCCGCCATAATATTAAACCAGATAACACAATTTCAACGGTGGTGCGGGTTATTAACTAGGCCCTTACACACGTTGACTATCAGCACATCGCTGTTTTCATTCCATTCTTACAGGCTTACCACCAACAACAATATATCAAAACTAACAACCTGCCCGACCTACGTCTCTCTGAACCCCTACCTGATTACATTCTATCCTCATCTTTGGACGCGCCATGCCTCCCCTTGCAAATCCTCACATTCCCGTTTAAAAAACCCTCATTATAACGCAATTTCTGATGTCGTGGGTCTCTGTCCCAGTATTCCCTTCCTCTAGATTCAATTGGTCCCTTCAATGGAAGATATTGTGATCCCACACATCCTCTGACAACATTTTCGATAAGCGTTATCCCTCCTGTCCTTTCCCGGTTCTTCACCCCCAGCAAGTCTATTCAGTCACTCCCTTCCACTCTTTTTCTGACTCGCCCACGTACCTTTAGTTTTTTACCGGGTGGGCGGTTAATTAGTGGACAGATAGGGTTATCTATTCCCTTTCAACAAATCTCAATAATATTAACTAAATTCTACCAATTAAAATATTATATAACCTATACTTTAAGTTACCATTTATTGCTACATCTACCTTGTAAACAAGTATATAATATATGAGTATATATATTACTATTACTGCTCTCCTCCAATCTTTAGCCGCGGACGCAAATCTCCTACCATTAAAAAGATTGTTATGGCAATTTCAAATTCCCACTCATATCACCACCTACTTCGTCTCCGTTCTTTGATCAATTCTCTCTCAAGTATATATTTACATCATACACCTAGCAGATATTTTTACTACTATTGTTCTATAGTCATATTTAAACTCACTATTATACTACCCTTATATATATATATATTTTAACATCATATACCTTACTAATGGCCTCGCCCCAACAAATATAATTACTCTATAGTCCTTCTTGTAACCTATCTATAAACCCACTAAGTATACATCATAATCAAATCACCTCTTTTAATTCATATGATAGCTCACCCTAAAATTATTTATATATTTATATTTATTAATTATTGGTTATTATTATTCATTAATGTTATATGTATATTGTATGAAATATTATATATATATATATATATATAATAATAAGTGTTTATCCCTTATATTTAACACTTCTACTACTTATCAACAATACCATTTATCTAATATTCAAGTTATAATAGAATAAGTACACCTATAATCCTATTATACCTATTAGTATATATTATCTAATGACTAAGTAATTTTATTACACTATATTATGAATATTAATATTCTCATTCTTAATCTCATTTCGTACTGACTATATTCACTTAGTGGTGCCTACCTATACATGAATATCTTCCTATTCACTCTATGTATAAGTCCCTACTAATATATTCATATATCTACTCCTTTATCAATTATATACTGATTACATATTTATAACCTCATTATCATTATTTACTTCTATATTCATATATATATCCTACGTTTATCGTACACTATATATTTATTATTATAGTAATATATTTCTTTTTTATATACTACTCTATAATATCTCTATATTAATAATATATAATTCGTTTTAAAAAAATATTTCTTATTGAAATCATATATATCATCATTGCTTTTGGAATGACAGTACTAACCATTTCCTTTTTCAATCCTATCACCACCTGCATGAGCATGTGTATGTGTATGTATCACTACTCTTTATTAATTACCTCCCCAATATCTATCACTATAATATTATACGAGAGTATTATATAATCAATATACTTTAACTTATCTACTTAATATATTTTAACATACAATATCAGCATTAACTTCAATTTTCACTAACTAAGCTCTACAAATTAGGATCGCAATTAATTCATTTTTCTCATATCCTAGATTATTTGATATATCTCAGTTCTATCTAAACTTTATTCTACAAAACTAAATACTTATATTACATGCATATTTTAGAGAATTCACCACACAACACCCCAATATTCCTCTCTCATCACAGCTAATTATAACAATAATCGCGTGTGAGCACTCTATCCCTCTTCTTCATATTCCATTTGCTCATTCAACTCTCTTATTACCTCCTTACTTCTCATGACCTTCCCTCACCTCTACACCTCCCTCTCTTTCCTCGTCATGCCTGATCCCCCTATCTCCCATATACTCTATTACACAAAACTCGGACCAACCAAATTATAAATTTCTACACAGAGTAGAAAAAGAACACACCTCACACTGATGCCTCTGCTAACTCCGCTCCTCATATTTCCTAACCCCAATCACATTAAACTGAATTCTCTAGTACCTAGAACCTAAACGATTTTATCAAAGAACTAAGTTTGATAACCTCTATTCTCTTCTTGGTTCTTCAGATCATTTTCTCACAAGTGCTTTATATTTTCTCTCTTTAAGCTTTCCAAAGGAAAAGTCTTCACTTCTATTGACTAATATAAAAGATTTAAACTGACTTGTCAGATTTATTCAATTGAATCATACCTTGCGTTCCGTGGGGCCTGTTGGCAAACTCCGGATAAAATCCTAAACACCAAGTTTTTATTTCTTCCTCTACTGAACCCATAGTTTTATTCAATTCAACACATCATCTAGGTAATCTCTCCTTAACTCGTGCAAGACAGTTTATGAGATCCCACACAATACACCTTTTTCCTCTCACCTTTCCATACATTTCTTCTTTCCCTACACACCACACGTTGATCCTCCACCACTCCGCCAATATTTCACTGATCCCTTTTTCCTATTTCACTTTACCGACTCATCCCCTTTCCAATCTTGGATTCCTTATGGCCCTTATCACAACATTCAACATCTACCCTAAATAGTCCATTCTTTTCACTCTATCCTCAGAAATTCCAGTCTTGTCAAAATTCCAGAAACACATGTTACTTATCAATCGGGCAAAATCACTTCCCTCCACTTTACTACGATTTAAAATCTCCAACGTAAACCTCAGAATATTGCACGTCCACTCTTCAGCATTGAAACCTTCCTTCTCTCTACTCATTCTTTATCCACTTAAACAGCAGGGGAATACACATTTCTACACTACACCATTCTCACACCACATCTCACTCATTTCTCACTCATTCCTATACAGTCGCCTTATTTCCTTCCTTCCAAGTAATCGCCCTCCGCGAGAGCAAATTAAAAATTTGCACCCCCCTCCTAATCATAAAAGAAATATCATCTCATCATGATATCTCCTCTTTATACATGCTCAAACATTTAATCCTCTGTTTTATTTCCACAAAATCCATATCCATACCGATTCAATTACCAATATTTCGCCCCACTCATCTCGGTCTCCGCGCGAATGTATACGCATATTCGCGACTTCCTACTTCTCGCATACACGGTACCTTATCTTATCTTGATTTCACATCTATCACACCTGGCAGATATTAGCTAACACTATTCCTGTTATCAACGAAGAGGCATTATAGTGGCTAGTGCACTCCGGTCAGACCACACCCAATACACTTCTCCCTACCTCTTTCCCCTTTTAGTGCGTCTTCCTACCGATCGCGGGCCAGAACATGCGCTCCAAATACCTTATTCCTTTTCTTGAACCATTCAAAGAGGCACCATATAAAGGCATACGAATTTCGAGACTCGCCAATTGTTCAACAGCTATTTGTTGTCTCAAGCTTACACGCGCGAATGGTTGTGATTTAAGTAATGTGTGTGAGAGATAATTTGGTAATTTGGAAAATTTGGCCCCTATACACTCTCCTCACAGGTCATTCATCAGTGTCTTTGTAAAATGTAATATAATGCACCTCTTCCCTAGGATTCATGTTTGTGTGTGATTTTACTCTGTAAACAGGCGGAACAGGAATAGGTGACAGGCGCTTATTTCTAACATTACAGGTACTGTTCCTTATATTATGCTCTTGTGGAACCCCTGCCTCGTACTCAAATCCTAGGCTCACATGGGACTAAGCAATAATCTGGTAATCCTTCATCTCTGTCTCCATTTGTATGCGAAGTCTCGCGCCACTTTTCATCCTACCTATTTATAACATAAAATATATGTTCTAATTTTAACTACTTTACTTCATTATTATCTCCTTAGTATATAATCATTATACTATATACTTTTATTTTAAGTATAAAATATTCTTTATTTTATACTACTTCCTTATATAATATAATTCCTCTAATATAGTATATAATTTTACTATATTTATATATATATTTATAGATATAACTTCATTATATTATATAAACAATTATTGCTTTTATAAGACATATCAAATACTCACTATAAAATACGCTTTCTATATTATTACTTTTATCTATATTTTAATATATAACCTACTATTATCAAAGGTTTGCATACCTATTCTTATATATCATCATATGACTCCTGAATATTTATATATATTATAGTTATATAATAACATATTATTATGACATACACACATATATAGCTTATTAACTATTATACGAAACATGAAATCTTATCATCTTATATTTACTTCTACAATATTGGGTGTTTTATTGGCCAAAAAATTGCTCTCACAAATTGAAATCATTTGCCTTATCCTGCTTCTGAAATGTTTATGTTTTAAGGCTCCTCTGGATTTTCAAAACTTATTTAGCAGAGATAAAAATATATAAAATCAAACTATAACATTATAACCATAGTATAAAGATTCAAATCTAACAAAAACATAACCGTATATCGTTATTACGCTGCTTCATATTCACATATTTACTTTAAGCTAGCATCTTTAGCATAGATGCAGAATATATATAATAAACCACACTTCGGTGGTGGTGGCGGTTATCACTTTCCTCTCCATTCAAGCCCCCAAAATATAAAAATATGTTTAATATTTTACATATATAATAATATAAATCAATTAAAAAATAGAGTTATAAAAGCATAAAGAGACACTAACATAAACCTAAGATAGTAAGTTTTCGAAAAATAATAACCAGTAACTTCAAAACACCCAAGCAGAGTCTTTTAGACAAATTTAAGCAATAGAATATCTTAAAACAATAAATCATATAAAAAAAAATTCATTTATATACATTATTATAATCAACATCCATATATATATATACAATGCTCTCTCCCAACCACACTATAATTCAAAATAGGTCATGAGCGTATCAACTTGCGATATATATTGTCATCTGTATTCTTTTCATCTCTCTACTTTACATTTTATTTTCTCGAAAACCACACAAAATGCTATATACACCATCAATCCTGGCCAAAATAAACGTCTTTATGAATACTCTTGTCTTTAAAGGGGAAGAAAAAAAGTGTTAGAAATACACACCCTCACACTCATAAAATTCTCATCTCCGTTCGAACAAGAAAATACAAATTACTACACTTTCCAAACCCAATTTTTCTAGCTCAATTCTATCGCGTCCTCGACAGACACCCTTGAAACGTTCTCAAGTAGCAACCTTTGATATATATACGAGTACAGAGCCTTACAATAATTAATAACCTAAGATAGCCAACCAGAAAAAGATTACTTATTCTAGGAGGTCACCAGACTGTATCACAGAAGTAGCATGAAAAATGTAATAAAGTAACGATCTACTTCGAGACCAGATCCAGGACTACTCATTCAAAAGTAGAGGCTTAACTCCTTATAAGTATAGCGGTCATATTTCCGTCTCTCACCTCTATCTCTCATCAAACTGTTTACGATAAAGCGCCATCAAGATTCATGTCATTTACTTTATTTTCAAGAAGATTACGAAAAGAAACTTCCTTTCTCTCTCTCCTCATACCCTTTTCCACTTTTTACGAGGCAAAGACCAAGAACGAACTATTTCAAAATATTATTTTTACCACTCACAATTATATACACAAAAATTTCTCTTCTCTACAGCGAAAATTAGTTATAAATCTACAAACACCAATACCAGACCAATAATTAAACGGTACATAAGTAATTCTTCGATTTACCTTTACTTCTCTCTAAGGAATGAAATTTGTTTACTCTATGCTTGAGTGGTGTCTCAAACTTATCATTTTAAATCTGCTTTTGCCTACGGTTTTTACTAATAATAACATTATACCTTTACATATATCTATCCTTCTTATCTTTATCACTATTACTCATAAACTATTATATTTATTATACTATCTAACTATATATTATACTCAATATATATAATATTCCTATTAACGCATTAAACTAATATTTTATCGCTACGAATATGTTATAAGATATATAGTACGTATCTGCATTATACACTGATAGAAATTAGTCATATACACTAGTACCATATTTACTTTCAGATATTATCATATGCATTTTTAATAGTACATATATCCTATGGACATATATAATAAATAATAGTAATATAATGATTGTAGTATATTATAGTTGAGGCTCAAGTGACTCTATATAATAATACCTACTATATAATAACTAACCCAACATATTGATTCTACATTTTAGTCTATCTATATATACTATCATAGAACTATACGTCACTAAATAATATATAAGACTAATGTCTCAGCTTAGGTACTCGGGAATATTAAGGTGATGATAATGGGTAGATTGATTCTCATGTATAATATGTGTTCTTTAATAGTATAAAATATATAAGTGATAGTAGTTGATGTATAGTATATTAATGTATAATATGTGATAGTAGTATGGTATTTTGGATAAATATAAAAGAATATATATAATAATTGGTTCGGTGTCTTAGTATATTATAATAATTAATTATATGTATTGTCTTGATATAGTAATATATGAGATGTTAGTATAGTAATATTAATAACGTCAAATAAAGTAAGGTAAAGTATTCATAATAACCATAGGTATAACTGGTATGTCATGGATGAGTACTCCCTGCAATATACAAATTAGGCCAATAATATGGGGGTAATAATATAGGGTAATCATTACCGTTTGATATACGGATTAGTGTTATATCTGACTAATATATATGTAGTATTATAAATTAATTTAATATTATATATGTATATAATATAATATTAATATATTAATATATATAATATATATATATATTAATATAATATATATTTATTATATAATATACTATATTATAAATTATATAATTTATTTATAATTATAATTTTATATATATAATAAATTAAATATTATAATATATATATAAAATAATATTAATATATAATATATATTAATATATTAATTATTATATTAAAATATATTATATTAATATATATTTTAATATGTATATATTAATATTATAAAATATATATATATTAATATATTATAATTAATATTATATTATAATATTATTATATATAAATTATATATAATATTATAATTATTAATCAATTAATATATATAAATTAAATATAATATATATAAGTATTATATATATATATATTATTATATTTAATATAATATTAATTAATATTAATTAATATTATTATATAATATATCATATATGATATTAAATTATAATTTTTTTATTAATGTTTAAAAGAAAAATTTAATAAAGTGTTATTATCTTCAACGTATTGACCACCCTGTGAAGTTTATAGACCATATAAAATTGTTTGTAACTAAAATATTAAGGTTAACTGATATTACAATTATTGCTATAATATATGGTAATATGTTTTTTTTTTGTCTTTTGAGATTTTTAAGTTACCAGTAATAAAAATATTATACGATATTTTAATAGAGAAGATGTTAAAATAAAGATCGTATTAAGAACAACTATATCAATTCATAAGAAAAATAAACAAGCTATTAATAATAAAAAACACACTTCACAATTCAAACGAACTCGGAGGTGTTGTAGTTCTGACGAAATATTTAGAAGGACATATAGTATCCGCTAATATATTGATCTCGTTTACAATTGACCAAAAAGTGTATCAAAAGAGTAAGCTATAACAACATTATATTAAATTTATTATCAGTCTATAAAAAGAAAAAGAGTAAAAGAAGAAATATTTAATTGTAAAGTTATATGATACTCGAAACAAAGTGTGTGATATAAAAAAAGTATAATATAACCAATAAAGTAATTAAAAAGCTAGATAATATAATATAAAATATTATAAATAATAAAAAAAACAATGAAATTATATATTATAATATATATAAATAACTAATATAATAATTATTTCTACTATACTTAATAGAATGGATAAAAGGTTAATTTGTATAATAGATTTTTTGATATATCATTTTATGTTAATTAATATTATTTATATGAATATTAAATTGATGCTTATACGAATTTAATAATGAGTATGAAAAATAATGGGTTATTATTACGGTATATTAATGATAATAATAAAATACTCATTATCTACTTACTAATATATAGAATTAATATAGGTATAATACTAAATATATCCATAATAAGACTATAGTTATTTAAGCATCTAAAAGTGACTCTCTGTAAGTAGTAAGTGTGTATATACGTTACGTTATCATAATAAGGTATATAGGTAGTAATTAATAAGAAGAGTTTAACAGTAAATATATAAAATGAAAAGGTGAGGAACGAAGAAATAATGTAAGGATACATTTTCAGTCAAAGTAATTGAATGCAGAGATGAGAAATTGAAAATAGATTAGGAGGCCTATTATAGCGTTCTGATTTTCTTAAATATACATATTTTTTACTAAACTTATGTTATATATACTAGTAATATAATATATATAAGTATATGAATATATAAACAATTTAACATTTAATTATTATAAATTATTATTTTTTATTAGTGAGAAAGGTTTATTTATTATGTTATTGTCTCTAGTCTTACGGGCTGTGGTAATACTTGCTTATTATTATATAACAATTTATCTCTTCCATTCTAACTTCAATTATTTATCAATTTTATTCATTAATCTATAAATTATTATTATTAAATTTTCTCTAGTTGGTACAATTCTAGTTTAATTAAAGATAAGTAAGTTATCCTTTTAAGTAGTAAAGTTCTAAAGAGGTAATCTGGGTTTACTTTCTTGTGAAGTAATATTTTGTACCTTATTCGTTTGTTAGTGAGTCTTTACCTTAGTATTTATTTTCTGTATATGACCATAATGTGCCATAAAATAAAGTTTGTAATTGATAATTATATATATATATATAGTAGCTAGTGTACGGGCGGATTTGTATAGTTAGAATTATAAATAAATTAGAATAACAGTAAGCTGGCAAATATATATTTATATTATTTTTACAAAAGTTTACCTTTTAAAATTTTTTTTTAATTGATTATATATGGTATAATTTATTAGTTATATATTTCATATGTATTATTATTATTTAATTCGTATATTATGTATTATTTAACATTTTTACTCCGTTTCCTATTGCTTTACTTAAACGCTATAATTATTATTAAATAAATTTGTCATAGAAATAAATTATTACTAAATTAAATTTAAATATATATATATAATATATATATATATTTAATATTAATAATAATAATAATATATTAACCATATAATAAATATATAATATTATAATGTTATTATATATATATATATATATATAGTATATATATATATATAATATATATTAATATTATATATATAATATTATATATATATATATATATAATATAGTAATAATATAATATAAATATAATATAAAATATATATATATATTATTAATATATATATATATATATATAATATATGATAATTATGTGGAACTCTAGATAGCAATATTAACAGCATCCTCCCATACCCCTGTATATCAGCTATGAAATGCTCTGTCCTCTATCTAGGAGGGCCACCTATATTACAGGATTTATCCACATTTATGAAATATTGTTACTCCAAAAACTGAGGAACCGAATCTTCAGTTGTTAGAATCCTTGTATATTTTGGCATCTCAAACCGAACCTTAATTAAAATAATGAATTAATTTATGAAGTTATAACAGTGCCTTTTAATACTGAAGTGATAATGTTTTTTAGTTTTATAATCATAAGAAGTTTTTATGATCGAGCGTCCTCATTTCAAGATTCTATTAATTTATTTTTCTGATTTCGCACTTCTATTTTTACTTAAAAAATAGCTTCAATTACTTATGTTTACACCTGTATATATATATATATATTTGTTGTTTGTAAATATTCCAGAGACATTAACTGTAACAAGATTTATATATTGTAGGAAGTTATTCATACCCGAATAACTAAGTCTTGAAAATAATAAATTACTGGAAAGATTACCTATAAATTTGGTTTTTATAGTAGTACTCGCTATTATTTAAATTTTAATATTAATATATATATATATTAATATATATATATATATATATATATATTTATACATTTATTCTAATGTTACCCAGAGATAAAAAAAATTATCAAAATACTTACAAATACCTTAATTTACTATAAAAAAAATATATATATATATTAATATATATTTATTATTATTTAATATATATATATATATTAATATATATATATAGAAAAATTTTAATATAGTATAAGATTAGATGTACTTGTATGTGAGGTAATACCTCAGTCTAGGGTTTTATTAAATATTTTAAATGCCTAAAAAAAGTTATATTAAAATTTTATCGAACAGTAATAATATATTTGTACAATTTTTACTCAACTTAATTATTTAAAATTCAAAAATATCAGTAATAATCTGGCAATATTTTTTATTAAGATTTTAAACAATAAATATATTCTGTATACGAAGGTTAGTTTACCAATAATAATCTATTTTCAATAAAATTGCAGTGTTTAACTAACACTCGTTATTTAATATTATATTATATATATTATATATATATATAAATATATACTAAGAAAAATATATATTCATATATATGTTATTCTATATATATTACTATAAATATTAAAATATATAGATATTCTTTAATATATTAATTATTATATATATGACCAAATTTATATATAATTATTATCTTATTATATTATATAATAATAATATTAATATTAATAATTAATTATAATTTATTATATTGTTTAGTGAAATGCCATGAAGGTATAAAGTTGTTTATTGTTCTCTGTCAAACATGACGTAATTTAATGATAGAAGAAAAGCTCAGTTAGGAATCGATTTTGAAAAACTGCTTCATACTAACTTAATAGAATAGAAAGTAATTTATATGTCTTTTAATCAATGTAGGTAAAATATTTTAAATTTCTGTCTTGGCGAAGAAGAAGTGAGATGTTTTCTTGATCTGTGCTGATTGAGTGACATGTTAGTAAGTTATTAACCTACATTTTCCTGAATAATGTCTCTATTTTATTTTAATCTCTATTTATCCAAAACAGTATTTGATTTGTTATTCTGTTTAATTATATATAACATACACTTAAGTTATTGAATATACTTTGAGCAAACTAAAAGTGACATGTCTTGTAATTTATCTTAGAACAGGTGGTGACTGGTACATTTTCTCATATATAATATTATATATATATGTTTAAAAGATAATTAAAAAGTTATCCACTTATTGCCAAATTTAAAGCACAAAATGTACTAATTTACAAACGTAATAAAATGCAAAACAATTTGAATTTTTTTTTGTCTTTTGTTGAAATAAATTAAAGAAAAAAATAGATCTTTTAATTTATTCATAGAGATAATATAATATAAACTTCAACATTTCGATCGGTTATTTGAAGATATTTAGAGGTTTATCCGTATATTCTATTGTTACAATGCAAAATTATCGTAACTAACACATATTTTAATTTATACAGGAAATAAGAAATATTTATTTAAGTTTTGTTTATATATATAATATATATATATATATATATATAATAATATATATATAATAATATATTATATATATATATATTAATATAATTATAATATATATATATATGATATATATAATAATATACTATATAATATATATATAATATATATATATATATATATATATTATATATATAAATATATATATATAAGTATATATATATATATATAATCATAATATATATATATCTATATATCTTCATTGTATATATATACGAATATATTCATTAAATTATATATATTCGTATACAGATAAGACCATATACCGTTATTATATATATATATTAATTATTATTTTTTTATTATATATTATAATTATTATTATATTATTATTATTTATTATTATTATTATTATTATTATTATTATTATTAGTTATTATTCATTATTAGTAGTAGTAGTAGTAGTTAGTAGTCGTAGTAGAATAGTAGTAGAGATTATTGTTGTGCAGTAAGCAATAGTAGTTGAAGTAGCAGCGGTAGAAGCAGTAGTAAGTAACATTTATAATCGATATTGAAGATAAGCAATTATTTTATATTTTTCAAGAATCTTCAGATAAATTTTTTATTTTTGTTTATTTATTTATTATTATTTATTATTATTTATTTTATTATTTCTTAATTGTATTTATTTAGATTTTAAAATTTTTGCTTTGCTTTATTAAGTCAGGATCTTTTAAAAATTTTTCCTTTACCAATTCTAACTATTAATAATATATATATATATAATAAATAGATATATATTATAAATATATAGGTAAATCGATTTTTACCATCTTATGTGCATTATATATATATTAAGTATATATTATAACTCATAAACTGAATGACATATAGTATATATATTCTAAGTTATACTTATTAACTAAACTATTTATATATATATTTAGATGGCTCACTATGATACTAAAGTAAGCTATATAATATAATATATATATATATAAATAATTAATAACTTAATTAATATATAGAGCTTGAGCTCTTTTATAAGTAAATGATCCTATATTTACTATACAATTCAAATCTCGCCACATTCGGTTCTATAAACAAAACTTAGAAAAAGCTTCAAAAACCCTCATAAATGACTCTAAAACTTCAGGTAAGACCATATTCACCTAATTACTAGTATATTAAGGTGCGTATACTTATCTTGAAGTGAAATATTCTGGTCCCAAACTGAGGAACCCGATTCTTTCAGCTGTATTGTGTTATTAACTCTATATAGGTAGATGATGGAGTCTCAAAACTGCCAGTAATGCCTCTATAAATATGTACATCTAGAGTATAAAGCTCAATTGTTTATATATATATACGCTGGCTGATATTAATACTACAGAAAGAGAATTTATTCATGAATGCTACAAAAGTAATAGAATTGTTACACAAACATGACATAATTCAAAAATATATTTATGTCAGATAAGTTACTTAAATCCTCAACTGCCCTTAGAGAGGCAGTGACGTTGTAACTTTGTATTTATTATATTATATCTCTAATTTATGGAATATTAATAATTGTGGATAATTATTATTAATAATAGTTATAAATAGATTTATTATATATATTTTTCCGGGATAATAATAGTGTTTAACTTTATGGTAGTTTATTTGATTAGTGGTTACAAGTTATTCTGTATTATAATTTATAATTAGCTACAAGATTTTGCAAGAAATAATGAGTCTGAAGCTATTCAATCTCTGTAAGCCTTGAAAACAGGAGGAAGTATTTCCATACCCGAAACAGTCGGCTAATAAATTTTAGACTTTTTACACAATACTCAAAAAGAGTGCTTTATCAAATATTCTGTACTATTCTATATTCATGATTTGTTAATAAATCTCTAGAAACTAATATAAATATTAACTCTCTTTATTTGGAAATGCTCCTGATAAATTAATAAATGTATAGACACTTATTCTCCATTAATCATCCTTCGGTGATTTCTAGCAGTTATTTAATAAGCTAGATTTCTTAGTTGTATGGCTAAAGATTATATATAATATATATAATAATATTGATGTCATAGAAATTATTTCTCTTCTAATGTTCGAGTTTTTGTAAAACATTTGCATTAAGTACATTGTTTCTATATAAGACTTCTTAGATATATTCTACGGGTGAACAAGTATAGGATATAATGATTAATATACCTATGTTTATGATTATAGAATATAATAATATATAAAGGACAATTTAAATGATAAAAAACTTTGGTAGAATTGATTTCAGGGACCATACAATCTCCATTATAATGCAACCTTTAACCTGTGTGTATGGGACTCTCTCTTTGAGAATTCCAATTTAGCTGATGCACTAAAACAACTTTTGTAAACATGTAATATAAAATAGTTTTCACTTTCACATATTTTCGAGCTCTCTCAAAAAAACGCGACATAGATGAAGCAAATTTATTGAGAAAGAATGAGACTGGACTGTATGAAGTGCACTATAAAGACAATAACTTGTAGAGATCTTCCATCGACTGGTGCGATCAGGAAGCAATTAATAAACTGACAAAATGGTCTCTGAACCTACCTGGACGTGACTTATCTTAATATATCGTCTATTATAATCCGATACATTAGGAGTCTCGCGCCGCTTACAATGCACCTTCTCTCCACTATTTATATAATGACAGAGTTAAGTTAATTATATACCAATTTTTTCTTAATTTAAACATTTCATGAGTTTACATCACATCTGTAAGTATTCATTCCTTAAGGTGATTTTAAATTGTACATAGATATATATTATATATATATATTATCATTGCTTATGTATTTAATTTGAAATTAAGGACTAATTTAGTAGCGAACATATAATATCAGTTTATTATTAGATAATTTATCTGAAATAGGTTATTTCATCCAGTAATTTCTTTTCTTAATTATACTTAGTCAAATTCATTTTACATGATGTCCTTGTACCTTATTATACTATAGATAGGGCTAATCATTCACTTATCTAGATATCCGTGACTAAATTTTCTCTATAATATTATAGGTAGTAGTTAAATTCACAACTTAGCTTAACTTGCTGATACTAGACCTCATAAAAAAAGGAACTTCTACATTGGTATAAAGTTCCGCGTGTATCTC
This sequence comes from Trachelipus rathkii, assembly GCA_015478945.1. NCBI lineage: Eukaryota > Metazoa > Arthropoda > Malacostraca > Isopoda > Trachelipodidae > Trachelipus > Trachelipus rathkii. The sequence goes on from JABUQX010063819.1 coordinate 15,402, forward strand.
AGGTATATTTGAGAGTCTCTATGTAGTATACTTCTGGTGCATATTCATCCTCCCAGTCATGCACAATTATTTCTCGCGATAAATTGACTTATTACTGCTATATGCATGCTCAATTGTTCTGCTAACTTGATGATATTAAGTCTGTAGAGGTACCTCATTCTATGTTTACGGAAAAATACGAGAGTACATTGTGAGATACTTACAATATTCTTGCACAAGATCTTTGTAATTTCTAATCCTCAACTCTTAGGCCAATATGCTTTAGAAACAGGATATCTACTAATTGTTTTATGATTCGTTTGCATTAATAATTGAAATACTCTACTCATATGTAACCATTCTAGATTTAATATTTAATTAGTTGATATCCATTGCTCTCCGTCATAAAAGCTCTTTTAGAGCTGTTAACTAAGGACCTCTCTTCTAAGTGACTTTAGACACAATTCGCACTTCATCTTTATGTTATTAAGTAGTATTTGGGTGTATGTATATTTTTCTTTTTTTATGCAAAATATAGTCTCCAACAACAGATTTTTCAATAAAGCCTCAAAATTTTCTTTGTCTATGTGGTGTTATGGCATAGTTTATTTTTCGCAGAATTATGTCTCTCTGAAAATTGATTCATTTCCACTAAAGATTCATTTATAGGAATATCATCATCCTCTCTTAAAACCGTTGAGATTCTATTCTCAATGTTTTTTTCAGCTACCTTTGTTGCTTTGTTAAAACTATTTTGGGGCTCAAAGACTTGTGTTCTTTTATAATAGACATGCAACTAAATCTTTAGCTAGAGATCAACAGTCCCGACTAACAACACTACATCATTCTCATTTATCTTCTATAATAAAAAAAAAATATTTATTATCAATTTTCTTCGTATACAAAAGAACACTTTGCGCATACCTAACTTTCTGCATGCGTTACTTACCTCTAGACTGAGAGTCAGTTGATTAGATTAAGAATTTTTGTATATCGTTTTTTATAATCCTGATTAAAAATTGAAAAAATCACAATATGAATATTATGACTAGTATATGGATGAAGGAATTGGAGTACCCTATTTATCTATTATAATATATATTATATATTATATAGGTAAATACTAATAAATATTTAGGGTACTCACTCAGCCTGAATTTGTACTAATATATATTAAAATATAAACCTTCTCGGCTGAGAGCAAGGCTAACTTAATTCTCTCACAGTTACATCTCTTATCAGTAACAACCCTTTATATAAATAGTGATTTAATGTCCTGCTCTACTCCATATATCTTACCGTCTAAGAATAGTATCAGCTAATTTAAAACTTTATTAAAGCTCGTCATCGATTGACTTAGTGAGGTTACTATAAAGTGAGTTAATTAATACAATAACAATTTGCAAATGTTTTATAAATAAATATATATATATTAAAAATGTGAGATAATAAAATTAATAAATTATATATATAGTTATATAACATTAAAATAGTATATATTATTACTAAATGTTATTTCAATATTATAAGGTTAATGTAATAATTTTTCAAATTTGAATTGTTTTAATTAATGTAATAATATGGCTTTAGAATTATGCTATTATAATCATTCTGTAGTATAATAAGCTACTCATACAGAGAGTCGTTCTGATAGTCTTTGGGGTAAGGTACTAAGAAACAATGTACAATTGAAAGTGAATCATGTGTATACTCAATATTATAGCTATAATTTGCTAAAGATTTATTATATTATCGTAAGTATCTTATAGCACGATAGATTAAGATAGATCAAGATTTCTTGGCCTAAATTCATAATTATTTTATGGATTTTATAATAAATGGAAATAAAACATTATTAAATAATTCTACAAAATAGGTTATTATTATATAAATTATTATGATTAATATAGTATTTTATCTGATTATAATTTTAAAAGCTATCAAGTTGCAAGTAAAAATAGTAGTAAGTTGATATTCATCTTGCTTTCACATTCAAAAAAGAGCTCAAAATTAATTCTGTCTTCCACTCATGATTTTATTATTATAAATCTAGAAAAACCTTCTATTTTAGAAATGATCCTGAAAATGATTATAGTATAACACAATGTTTCTTTCCTAGATAATACTCAAATAATAACAGTATTGATTCTGGTTGGTGTAAGCACACTCTCAGCACGATGTCGACTACTATGCAAAAATTTAAGTCAAATGGTTGTCATCTAGGAAAAAACTCTAGATTAGCCTCCTTTCTGCTATTGATATTTTTATGTATGAGAATAAGAAGGTGGTCACAAAAAAACAATATGTGTCTTAGGGTCCTCGCTCCCGTCGGCGCTCTGTGTTTACTCAAAAATAGCTGTTTCATATTGGTAGTAAGATACTAACGGTGATATATAATATATAAGAACAATTTAAATTTACAATACAGAACATGTGATATTAGATATTTGCTTTTAGTATTACATATGATTACAAAAGATTATATGAAATACAATAATTATATATATGTCTAACATTGATGAGTGAAATAAGATGAATCTGATATGCATCACTCAAATTGTACAAATCCATTTCTTCGAGGTAAAGCGTGCTCCATACTATAGACATCCTCTCTTATAATTGATCTCGCTCTCATTAAATTTTCTATATTATAAGCAGGATATATATTACTTATTATATATATATATATATATTGTGCTGGTGATTAATGTAGTCTCTTTTTTAAGATTTAATATTGGTTTATTTTTAATGTAGGCTCGGTTGAAAGTTCATAGATGGTTTCCTAAAATTTTAAAGAATAAAGATCCACTTTACATATCTCTGGGATGGAGGAGGTTTCAAACCATGGTGTTCTATGCAAAACGTGAGGACGATTTTAGACTTCGTTCTTTGAAATACGCACGAAAGTTTTTGCATGTGGAAGCCATCTTTTGGGGTCCTATTACTGAAGTGTCTTCTGGTTTTGTGGCTCTTCAAGATCTCAATGTCAAATCGGTAATTTTTTTTATTATTTATGTTAGGATTTATTTATATTTAAATGTTTATTTGATTCTTTTGCATCTAATTATCCATATTTTAGCATTTTTAACCTTTGGGAATGAATTTTCCTTTCCTACACAATCCTTAAAAATGCATCTCTGAGTCTTTTAAAAATTTATTTTTTATTAATAAATTGAATTTAATAAATTTTCGAAGGTTCCTGTCTTTATCCATGTTAACAGTATTTGCGTATTTGCATATCTTTATCCATGATGTAAATTATTATTATTATTATTTTTATTATTATTATTATTATTATTGTTATTTTTATTATTTTATTATTATTATTATTATTATTATTATTATTATTATTATTATTATTATTATTATTATTATTAATTACCCATATTTCCTTTCTATAGTCAACTTTTAGCATTGCCGCGAATGGAGTTGTCTTGGAAGTTGATCAAACTACAAAACTTGAGAAGAAATTAAAATTAATAGGTTATCCTGAAAAGATATACCAGAAAACTGCGTTTATTAAGGTAAGGATTTATTCATTTGCCTCATAGAGTGATACATGGGTGAAGATAGTAGGTAACCCTGGGAGAAATAGTAACATAATAAGAAGAGTGAATGTTGCTAACTAGGGAGAATGAGAGTTGTGAATCGGTAGTAGATACTTTTCGAGGGAAAGATGTTACAAACAGGATAATTAACAATTAAAGAAGAGCAAGATTATGACTGAAAAAAGAAACGATGAAGATTATGAGAATTTAATAATAATATATAGGAAACTTGTAAGCTTGGAAAGTGTGAGTGAAAATATTTGTAATGTGGTAACTATCGTCTTGGATTTGGTAGCTATTAAAATGAACAATGGATTGGTTTCGTCTTTAACATTTTCCAGTGGGTTTTATGTGTGCACTGACCCTCTTCTGCCAGATGCTATAAAAATAATGAGGAATAACATTTAGAAATGATAATAGTAAGAATGTGCTTTTGCAAGGTTTGGAATAGTTGGAAAGAGTTAGAGCTGATGGAGATTTTGTTGCAGAATGGTTGTTGAGATTGTGCAGCGTACATCAAGAGAACTGTAAGATGAAACAAATTAGACTCTTGTTTTATATCAATTTACAAAAGTGAACAGAAGAAAACAAATTTGGTAGGTCAGTTTGTTGGTGTTGTGAGATTGTTCGGAATAATGTCGATTTAAAGTTTGACACATTTTGGGGAGGGTAGATAGTTGATATAACAGAATGTCTTCCAGGAAAGTGGGAGTTGGGCAAGTAAAGTATTTATTCTGAAAGTAGTTAATATGAGATTAAAATTCTTTGTACCGTTAATGGAGATGAGAAAACTGTAAAAAGCGTCAATAATATTGAGGCAGTTGTTGTTTACTGTTGTAAAAGGATTTTACTAAATACATGTTTTGGAATTAGATATCGGAAGTGAGTTGTAGTTTGATTTGAGCTGCAACAAAGATGGGTTGGATGATTTTGTACCTTAATGTTTATTGCTCTTATTATGGTGAATAAGATAATGTAGTGGTAGATGCAGAAAGTATCTGATACTTTCCAAGATAGGTGATATAATATATATATGGTATAGTTATATGATTAGGTAGTACGTAAGGCGTTATGATACGCTACTATGATAGGTATCACCCGTATAGTTATGATATAAGGTAGTACTTCGTATAAATGTTAGAAATGGCTCTTTTAGAACTGGCACGTTGTAATATTATGTTATCTGTGCACCAAGATACAGACTTCCGGTCTGTGATAGGAATTAGCGGTTTACCTGAATTGGAGCTATGTAGCGATGCAGAAGTGTGCTTTAATATAAGAAGTTTTGACTTTCTCTTCTATGTTTATGTAGCAAGAATTTTTATAAGAATGTTTTTGTATGCGAATTGTTGACATGGTTTAGTTGTTAATAGTGTTCTTGGTCTATTTTAATGACAGGCTATTTTGTGTTACGGAAGAGAAAAGCAGTTTAGTGAGGAATGTAGGTAAAAATTTTTGCTTTAAAGATAGATTTGTGCTTAAAACTGAACGTTACTGTTTTACTCTAATCGCGTAAAGTTTTTTATTATAGTTGGTAACGTTTGTAAGGGATTTTCCTTTGTGATGTACAGCTCGCCTCTTGTTAATGTTTTCTTTACGTACTTGTGCCAATAGTTTATGGTGCAAACAAGATATAATACGACCTATATTATTTCTATATATATATTTCTCTATATATATATATATACGCATACAAAGTGATTTATTTTGGCAACTTTTTGACGTTGTGATCTGCTTTGGATCCACGAGGCAAATCGGGGGATTAATACTGAATGAAGAATAGATACGAACTGAGACATTTAACACTGACCTTTGTGTTACCAGTTTAGATGGGCGGATTGTTTTTGACCTTGTTCCTTTGGTGTTTCGGCTTCTGGAATTCTGGACGTCGTTTGGTAGTTAATGAAAGAGTTTTCGGAAGTTTTCGTTTACTCGAATAACGATTTGTGCGTGGGCGTTTATGTGGTGACTGTCCACCAATTTAAGGAATGCGGAATAGTTGGGCGGTGAGAGAGGTGCAGTTAGTTTGTCACTGTTTAATGTAAGGGCTGCTGGGTGTAACTTTCCTTTTTCGCGGATAGGACTTGTAGGCTTTTAGAATCTAAGCTCTAGAGATAGGTGCCGCTGTTTGTGGGCGCCAATGCCTGGACCGTGGCGGTGGTGGTTTTAGCTTTAATTGTAGAGGTTATTTTGCTTACGGGCACTGGGTTTTCGGGTGCAAAACCTCCTTAATTTTTCGAGATCAATATACCGCTCTTGATGCGTTATTACAAAACAAGGAGCCTTTTTTCGGGTGTTTTGGAGGTCCTTAGGGAATTTTCCAATTTCTATAGCGGTTTAGCCAACACTCAGCCGTCTTATTAAGTGAAGTACAATACTAGTAACGCTGGGCTAATGTATTGCCTTGTAATGATAACTCGCTTGTATAGAAAGTGCTTTTATGAAAGATGTTCAGATTTTATGTTCTTTATTTTTTTATATTCTATATTTACATAAAATAAATTATTTGTCGTAATTCATAAAAATTAAGGAATTAAGTTTATTAGCACTTTTTCAGATTGTTAATAAATATCAATAAATTCTACAATTATATATATATCAGATTTAAAAAGAAGAAAAGTTATAAAATATTCAACTTAGTAAGTTAGGTTAAGTTAACAAAAGTTTAACAAAATAACAGAAGTTATTTTTAAGTTCAATAAAAATTGTTTATAAAGCAAAAGTTAAAAGAATTCAAAAATTGTTTATAAAGTTCATTAAAACAGAAAGAATACTTAAGATTGCAGAAATAATCGAAAGTCAAAAATTATTAAGTTACAATATGTAAACAAAAATCACAAATTTGATAAGCCCAGACTCGTATTTTAAAAGTCTTTCTGTAATTTAACACATTTTTAAAAATTCACTGGAATTATATATATATATATATTTTGTTATATAATAGTATATAATATATATAATAATAGTATATATGATATTACTATATATATATATATATATATAAGTATATTATATATATAAATAATACATATTAATAATATACTATATGATACTATATATATAATATATAGTATATATATACTATATACTATATATAATAGTATATATATATAAGTATTATATATTATATATATATATAATATATATAATGTATATATATATATATAGTATATATATAGTAGCTATATATAAGTATATAGTATAGTATATAGTATATATATATATATTATATATATATATATTTTATATATACTATATATATATATATATACAAAAAGTTGGGGGGGGGGATAAAGGGTATCTGAATTTGTTGCAAACATAATAATTTTAGACGATTTATATTTACAGCTAAACTTGACACTCCTTGTGCAAGTGCATACGTATTCATATAAAATGTTTAGGAGTAATTATTTCTTAATATAGTTTAGATAATTTTATACAGATAAATTGCTCCCTAAATATCTATACACATATATTTTGTATATATATATATATATTAATATATATATATATATAATATAATATGATATAGTATATAATATATAGTATATATATATTATATATATAAGTATATATATTTATATATTATGATATTATTATATAATTATAATATAATATATTATATTATAAAGATATATGATATATATATTATATAATATATATATAGTTATAATTAATATATATATTAAAATATAATTAAAATAGTAGTTATATATATAGTATATATTATAGTCTATATTATACAAAATTGCTTAAATTATAGTATTAATATTTGGTCATCGCGCTATTACATTAAATGTTACATTGAATTTTGTGGAAATTCCCTGGTACACACGTAAATTATCATCTTTTTACGCCCCGAGTTACCTGGGTTCACACATAGTCCATGGGTTAAAGTTTTAATGTGTTAGATAATAATTCTCACATCGTTGTAATGACCTTATAAAATGACGTTAGTTTTGATATATAATCCGGTGGAATGCTAATGATGACGTTATTACTATGTCTTAGTAATCGTTTTGTAGACGGGCAAATTTCCTTTTTTCATTTATTATAATTATTTCATTATTAAAATAATATTAGTATTATTATTATTATTTATTATTAAATTATATTATTATTATTATTATTATTATTATTATATTTATTATTAATTAATTATTATTATTATTATTATTATTATTATTAATTATTATTATTATTATTATTATTTTTATTATTATTATTATTACTATTTATTATTTCGAGTTAATTTCTTTACTAAGTCCTGAAATGGTCTTCGAAATTAACAATCAAGATAAAATTTTTAATAATAAAAATAATCTTTAATAATTTTTATATCAAAACAGATTTGAAATTAATTAAATTTGAAAAATTTGAAAGATTTTTGAATTTAAAAAATTAAATTAAAATTCAAAAATAAAACTTCAAATTAAATAGTTTTTCAAAATAATAATAAATTAAAAATTAACACTGCTTCTGTCTACTTACTATTACCCAATAACGCGTAAAGTTAGTATTGTTGGTTGACGGAATTTAAAAGTTAATTTAAGTTAAATATAAAATTTAAAATTTTGTTTATAAATAAATTTAATATGAATATTCTAGACTTTGTTTAAAATTTATCTGAAATCGCGTTTGTTTAAAGTTATCGAAGTTTTTCTATGAGTGAAATTAAATATCTTTGGAAGTATTTTTTTCCTAAGTGATTAATTTTAAATCATAGAAAATTTTCTAAGTTCAAGAAACTGGACTTAGAGTTTTTTACGTTATTTCGATTTGGTTTCACTGATTAAAAATATGACTGTCGTTTTTACTTTGTATACTAGTTGGATAAGGGTCGGAATTAATGAGCTCTGGGCCCAGTGTTCCTTGACTCTTTATACCCGCTGCGTTGTTTACGATGTTCGGTGAAACATTTTATTATTTTTCCTGTTTTAAGCAATGCGGAATGGGTATCCCGGGTGAAGTTATTGCGAAATTTCAACTGTTTATTTGAAAAAGCGAAAATTTAAGTTGGAAAATGTACTATTGCGCATATTTGGTAAATAACCCTTAAGGGAAAACCAGTGAGTAGAAATTATTAATATCGTGTGAATATTATTGAAGTAAAAATGTTATTTCATAATCTGTGTTTTTCCAAAATAGTTTTCTAAATATATTTAAATAAGTTTAATTTAATTGTACTTTTATGGGATTCTATATCCTGTTTATTTACTTGGGTTTTTTATACAATTAAGCAATCGGACTTTCTCCATGATATATAGTAATTATATATTATATAAATTATTATATATAGTATAGTAGTATAGTATATTATATAGTATATATATAGTAAGTATATAATATATATATATATATATATATATATATATATATTATATAGGAAGGGATAGTTCCGCAGGGATTTTAGCGAGGCAGTGAAAGTACCGCTTATATATAGGGTAAGGGAGATAAGGGGGAGCTGTGACGTGTTATAGGAGTGATTAGGTTTATTGAGTGTTGTATGGGAAGGATATATGCTGGTAATTTTGGTCGAAAGAGTTCGTCGAGTGACGCGGGGAACAGTGATTGGTGGAAGAAGAGGTGAATTTAGGAGGGTTAGGGGATGTGTGGATCAAATCTGTTACATTGAAAACAAATGATTGAGAATAATGAGGGAGAAGAGAAAAATAAATTGTCTTTAGGTTTAATTTGCTTGCAACATTCGCATGATATGAATACCTAACATAAAATAGCAACTAATTGATATATATAATATAAGTATATTATATATATATATAATATATATGTATTATATATTATATATATATATATATATTACGTATATGATACTAACAATATAATATTAAAGTATTATAATAATATATATAATATATATGATATATATAATATACGTATATTCAGCTGCTACATTATATAGTTACATGAACTCACATCTAGTACCATCTACTCATTGAATGAATTATTCTTAAAAATAGAATAGCATCTGCCAGGCCCTCTTCATGTTCTTCTTAGGTTGTTCGATTTTATGAGTGCGAAAAGCAGGAAAGAATAGGTCGTTCATGGCTGTGGCGGCTGAACTCGCTAATTAGCGTTAGAATGTAGAAAGACAGGAACAGCAATTGCAGCTTCTAGTATAATATCTTGATACTTTCGATGGCCTCTTCTAATTTGAGCTTCGAAGTTATATTAATTTTTTCAATTTTGTTTAAAGGTATGGAATATTGTGTACATAGATGAGGAAGGATCTTGTCCTTTTCCTAGAACCCATCGATGCTTTTACTAAGCTCTTTAATATCTAGAAGCTTTTCGTACTCATCTTAAGAGCTTTCTGAAGAATGACTTAAGAAAGTAGTAATGGGAATAGCTGTAGCTTCATCATTTACAATATGTCCGGATGTATCCCCTTCTTCTTGACCTTCTTGCAACCCTTTAATACAAATAGCCACGTTGTAAGAGTGGCAGATACATTAAGGCTTTTGGTGGTGTTGTCGAGTAAGCTGGTACCGGTCTGTAGATGAGGATCAGCATAAACAAGAGCTAGTAGAATATCGATGTCAATGAGAGAAATTTCTCTTCGCACCATGGAGTCTTTTTATTCTTCAGAATCTTAAATATAGCTAGTATAATTCCGAAGGCTGAATTTATTAGAATATAATCCAAATTGAAACAAGGTGCAGGTTAAAAAACTTCGAAGTTTGCAATTGCATTTTGTGATTTGAAGTCGTAAGTCAGTGAACATGTATGAAGTAATTGAAGCCGCTCGCAGAGTCACAATTCACAATTTTGTGAGTTCAAAATTTTCTGACTCTAACTGTACTATATAGAAAGTTACCGATTCCAACTCCGATTCCAACTCGAACTCCGATTCCGACCTCTTGAATATTACCGACCCCAACTCCGACTCCGACTCCGACTCCACTCTCTTCAAAATACCGACTCCGATTCCACTCTCTTCAAAATTACCAACTCCCTGACTCTGCGACTCCGACTCCGACTCCATAACCCTGTTACGAACAGAGAATATATTATCAGATGACATAAATGTAACACTCCATAAAATATAATTAGAATCATTTTCAAGAAACGTCTATACTTGGTTGTACGACTCATGAAAGTCCAATAAATGAATTAGACTCTTGGGATGACAAATAGTTTTCAAAGAGTTATAGAATTTAAATTAGGGAAACAGATTTGATAAAGTTGAAATTTTGCAGCCTTTATGAAGAATTGCCACTTGGAAATTTTTGTTTAGAATTGTCTCTTGAGAATTTTTTTTTAAACCGACCTTCAAGACCTTTTGCCTTAATTTTGAAGGAGAACTTATGTAGTGAGTTTCTTACTAGGAATAGTGAACTTCGACCTCACATCAAACGAAAACGACTCTTTATTACACATTATGAATGTTATAGCAAGCGTAAAATGCTTCTTACAGGTTCTGTATTCTTATTGTCTCATTTTCACTTCTTGTAACTTCTTATGTAAAAAATTTTGAAGCTTGGACTCCCTTTGAATAAATATCAATTGAAAGGCAAAAAATATGGAGTTGGAATTATTACAATGTTATAATGCTGGAAAATAATTGAATGACGAATTTTATAAAATAACTTTGGAAGATAATAAGCAGAATAAAGATAAGTCTGTTTATACATGTTATCAAAAAAGAAATTGTTTGAAGAATATTTAACCGAGCGTAAGCTCGAACACTTATCGTGAATATATTCAGAACAATCATGTTTCATTAATTCTTTTTGGAATAGTAAATACTTTAAAGAGTGGTTTTCATATACGGTAGTATTCAACAATGGAAATAATTGTCCAAATTTATTTGAACATTACGTAAGCACAATTGTCCACGTCTTTCACTTTAAAAGGAACGACCTAACAAATTTGAAAATGTTTTTTCCTTCGGAATTTTACAATATTGCTTCTGAAACTTTTATAGCTTGCCTTTGTCTTATGGATTTACCAAGGGAGAAACAATTAAATGAAAATCCTTTTTATACTTTTTATATTGTTTGTTTCGTAATATTTCAGGAGATAGTTTTTGGGACTAAAAATTTAAAAAATCTGGAAAAAAAAAAAAAAAAAGTTCATATCAACCTTACATTATCAAACATTAATTAAGGTAACAAATATTTAACAGTTTTGTATAATTTTATCAGACTAATATATATTAAACTGTGAGAAAACAATTTATTTTCTTAGTTACAATGCTTTTATTTATGTATAATAAGACAAACAAATGCTTCTCAGCTCTTATATATTAGTTATAAAAATTACAATAGAATCTTTTTAAGTTATTAATTCTAAAGAATAAAAGTAAATAAAACAATTGTTTTTTAACATATTTGTAAATATTAAATTCTATCTGTTTATTATTATTATTATTATTATTATTATTATTATTATTATTATTATTATTATTATTATTATTATTATTATTATTATTATTATTATTATTATTATTATTATTATTATTATTATTATTATTATTATTATTATTATTATTATTATTATTATTATTATTAATTATATTAGTAGTAGTAGTATCAGCAGCAGTCGGTGACATTACTGGAGGCGGGAACTAGTAATTTTATTATTATTATTATTATTATTATTATTATTATTATTATTATTATTATTATTATTATTATTATTATTATTATTATTATTATAGCCATTCAAATTATACGTAGAGCAATACCAAAAATTTGAAGACAAAAATTAGCAATCGAAGATTGAGAAGTTTTTTTGACCCTTTGCTTGTTGTGTCTGGTATATATTTATTATAATTATATATATATTATATATATATATATATATATAATATTATATATATATATATATATATATATATATATATATATATATTATATATATATATATATATATTATAATATATATATATATATATATATATATTATATATATATACGGTATATATAATATATATTATATATATATATTATATATATATTTATATATATATTAT
>JABUQX010063820.1:5000-20271 GCA_015478945.1 Trachelipus rathkii
AGTAATATAATTTTTATTATATATTATTAATTTGGATATATTGTTAATATATATAAATAAGTAGATGAAGATAAATCTATATTATAACTATATATATAATTCAACACAGTTTGATGAACGCCAAAAGACCTGATATCAATATAACTAACACAACTGCGCTTTATATCTCACAAAGCCAGGGTTATTTCTATATATAATATATAATTTATTATTAATAATACTAAATGTAAATAATAATAATAGTATATTTATATACTCTATAATATAATTATATATATATAATATATAATTAGCTAATTTATAAGAAGCGTTACAGGAAAAGAAAATCTAATCAAAAATTTATTCGTAATGTCAATATTGTAGGGTAATAAATAATAAAACCAACCTATAATCTAGAACCTAACGAACCAACAAACTAACTAAATCACCTAACAAATATTAAGAGTACAAACTCTCTTATATAATCTCCATAATATATATAATATATTAATATATTACTATATTTAAGAAACTAATACTAATATATAATGTTAATTATAATAACTAAAATATAGATATATATTTATTTATCATATTTATTATAAAGATTAAAATATAATATCAAATATAAATATGGCTTTTACATATATTAAAATGTATTATATAATATATTATATATATATATATTATAAATACTATAATACTATATATATAATTAATAATATTAGATACTATTATTATAATACATTATAAATATATTATAATATATTGATAAATATAAATATTACGTATATCTTATCTAGATATCAAATATTTAAATATATTAATTATACCTTCATGTTGCACGATTGAATATATATTATACTATATATCTTTAAGCCTTCTGTAATAGCTAATAATATATATATAATAACTATAATAAAATAAAATATTAATCCTTGATATATTATATTAATATAATATAATATATATATAATAATTAAATAAAATATTTAATAATTTATATATAAAAATAAATAATTAATATATAAATAAAATAATATTATTATTATAATTAACTATATAATCATATATAATAAGAGATTATATAGATAAGTAATATATAGATATACTAGTATGAGAAAGCATTCAAGCATGAAACATGGTAAAACCTTATAATTATATGTAATAAATTTCAATTTTATATTCTATAAAACTATAATAACAAATACTTATAGTATACCTATATATATAATAAATGAATACTATATTAAAAATAATATATTATATAAAATAATATATATATATAATAATATATATTAATATAATAATAAGTATAGCTACTTGTCGACTAATGTAATATAAGGAGTAGTCGATGGTTCTCCCTACCAGTGTTGTTGACTTAACGCGGTGCCACTAAACTGCAAGGGCCATATATCTAACTGGCGCAGTAAGTTTAGGTAAATTAGATTTATATAATTTAGATATATATTTAACTTTATATAATATTAAGAATATTTTTATAATAAATTCTAGATTACTATCACATTCACATATTAACTGGATGACTTAACAACAGAGAGCCTATAAAATAATCCATAAAATAATTTACATAATAAATATTTAATATAGTAAATAAATATCGAATCATTGGTTATTATATATATATGTATATAATCAAATAAAATATTATATAATAACATATTATAATATTAATTATATTAATATAATAATATATAATGTCAGAAGTGACGATTGCTTATGACGGGGGGTCTATAAAATAAAGATCAATTTTAGTTTATAGGGGGAGTAATCATTCACTGGGTTTAGTAAATAAAGATCTATCCTTTAATATTCTAACAATTTATTCCTGGAAAAATATTACATAGTAACGGTATTCCCGATGATAAGATACAATACCCTTAATATTTTAATAGATATTAAGCACGGAGATTCTATGCCAAAAACCTACATAACTTTTGCATTATAATAATAGTACCATCTATACTTATTCAATTCGGAATAAATTCAATATATTAAATAAATAACTATAGACTAAGTTAGATAAATTATTAGAGCAATAAGCAACACATGAGTATTCATAATTAATTATACTAACTTTAATAATAAAATGATATAAATAAATAATAATATAAAATTGGATTAAAAAATAATAATCTTCATATTATAGGGATAATATGTTGCTGCAAGTCCTTTCTTTAGCTGGAATGGATGAAATGAACGTAAATCTCTGACCTCGCCGTTCATATTATCGTACACCCACCCCCCTTCCAACAAGTACAGGGCCGACCAATGCTAGGGCCACATGTTCTATGTCGTAACGATCTAATGAGCACCACACTTACAAATTAAGCTTCATTATACTTGAAACACTGAGAAATAATGCTTCACACACACCATCATTTATTCTGGAATAAGGCGTGCTGAGGGTGACACGATCGAGATCGTAAAGAGAATTAGTTTCTTCGCTCTAAGCGGCCACAGTTTGTAACTGAGGAGTTGATCACTATCCAACATTGAAGGTATCACTACCTTAAGCGCGCCATGTTTCATTTCTTTCTCCTGCTCTTAAACCCGTTCCATAAATAACTCGTTTAAATGGGCGAAAGTGCGTGGTTCTGAACGCATTTAGTGTTTCGTCAGACTTTGGGTAGATCGGATATTTTCTTCACTACAACTCCAACACTCTGTCCGGGATAACCCAAAACTTTCAACGAACTTACAGTCGAGTCATTCTTCTACAAACATCTGTACTTGATTCTAATCAGGCGGATTTAAGTAAACACTTCGAGATTTTGGTCGATTCGACCTCTTTTAAGGCCAAGGCGGCTTTATCGCTCGTTTTGGGTTACAGATAAAACATGGGGTGCTCCCTGATAATCCCCTGACACAATATATCACATCCTATATCAATTGGTAATAATATTAAAGGTCAATTCACGCTAAGGTAATGTACCTTTGCGGTCCACGCGTAAATGATCGGGGCACGAGGAAAGGGTACATGATTAGATGTTCAATTTTCAAAAAATTACTAATCATAACCCCATCCAACAGATTTCTACATGTCTGTATAAAAATGGGGGTGCTCAACAAGAAGCCTCTGCCAGGGTACTATCTCCAATTATCCTAAAGTACCTGTTATGGCCTATCATCGACGAAGAGTAGCGTAAACTAACAACAATAACAGGCTCCCAATATCCCTTGGAAACGTGATGCGTTGACCGTTTAACTTTTCACAATGGCAATGGGATTGCTGACATTTTTCGAGAAAGATTTCGACAGTGACAGTGATATTACCGTATAAGATTACCTCATAGTGATTGCCCAATCAATTGATATAATTACGATCGGTCGTCCAAACTTCTTATCGGGGGTTAATTAAGACAACAGGAAAGCATAAACCATAAATCCTTGTGATGTGGTGTGAACTGTTCGCACAACTTTAATTTCACTGAGTCCTGCATACTTTAATCCGACTTTTTATCGGCGATTGTATGTTCTTGGCATATTTTGTTTGAGATGCCATCTCTGTTCGGGATTGAAAACAGTCTCATGTTGACCCTGTCCCCGAACTCAGCCGTAGCTTTAGAATAAAACGGAGTTGGCTTCATCTTGACTGTGATTCCTTGCCTCATCATTAGGGGGGGGGGGGGCGGGGCTGAAAAATGTATCGACTCGTCGTTCGATAACTGAATTTACTTCATTCGCCTGGAATATCGTCGTGCGAGACCTAATGAAATCCAAGTTGAGAAGACACTTTCCGACGCAAGGATCATCTGTCCTGCGATTGTGCACACTAATGTTTAAATAGAATACCAATCGACCCCGTATACAAATAATAATTAAGTTTAGTAGTTGTATGACTGAAGTTAGCCATAAGTTACAGTCGTAAAATTCGTTGGGGAGTTTTTTACAAACAAAAATTACGGAGAAGGGGCGGTCATAAGGATACTAAATAAAATGACACAACGCATCCCCCCAATTAGAGCTTAGTCATTAGATAACACACATCTTTGAATAAGGGCATACCCGCATATCGTCAAAAGTAGCCTGTTGAATGGTAACTGATAGGACCTACTATGTAGGCGGGTGATGTGACCGGGGGTTGGGGTAACAGTGTTACTAAAGGTGGTGTCAATTGCGAGCCTGGAAAGCTGAACGTTCTATGTTCAAAGTACTTTAACCTCGACGCTCTGCCCTAAAACAACATTCCCGGTCAACTATCTGCAATCTTTCACGAGTAATAGGCCTTAATCGATACATCTCTTCTAAGACATATGAATTTTCTTCTCACAAGGAGAAGCTTACCGTTCGTCTCTCTTTCTAGAAGCTTGCGTCGCTTTCTAAGGAAAGCGATTTCCCTTCTTTGATGAACTCTGCAGCCCTTGGTCTTAAGGCAAATATCCTGGCCATGTTCAAAATAACGTAAGTCAGATCGGGAGAGATGCAAAGAGATCTAGAAGGAACAGCAACAAACTTATTTCGGACAGGCAAACAATTTGTCAAAGCAAGGCCGATGGGGGGCTTTGCGGTTCTGTAAAAAAATTGAATCTATAACCTATAACGTATGTCTAGGGAAAATCCCAATAATCTCACTGGGTTTTTAGTAAGATGACACAATCTAATGGCCTATACTATAGTCTTAATAAATAAATCCTGTGAAAAGTGAGTACAAGTGAACTATTGAGCTCTGATGAAAAGATAAAAGACTCTTAAATAACACGTTAAAATAGCACAAAATAGACTCTAGAGATTTAGACAAAAAAGCCCTCCTGTATACTATTGCTTATACTTATAACACTAGAAGTAATCCAGATTACAGGAAAATATATCACAATATTGTAAATAAATAAAATAACTACAGCATAGAGAGTAATTTAGCATATAATTCCATAGCTGAAAAGAATGTAACTGAGTTCTAACATTAAATATTATTTGAATAATAAGTAAATTAAAAATATAAAAAATCTGATAAAAAATAATATATCGTCATAAATTTAGGCGATGATATAGATGCAAGTTTTTATCCGATCGTGGAGTGATGAAGCTCAATTTGACTCCACCAAATTTAGCGTCTCAAATAAAGTCACAATAATATATATACATTAATAAGACTACTATTATATTAATAGTATATACTATATATATATATATAATAAATTATATTTATTAATAATAATATAATATATATCAACGGCCGAACGTAGGCATTCCAAGAGTCATCATACCTAGTATCCCGGTCCATATTCGCATAATATATAAATCATATAGTATATAAAATATATATATAGTACAGCATAGTATATAATGCACTATAGAAACACTATGTACAAGAATTTTTCCCTTTACTACTTTAATGTAGTATAGCGAGTATATTAAATAACTAGTACTATCAGATCATATGAGTACTCCCATCAGCTAATGTTACGTATTATTCCGGTTAAATTTACAATATTTAGTATCAAAATATGAAATAATTATTGAGTAGGGTTGACTTTGTAAGTAGTTTAAATATGTTAATTCAAGAAGTATTAACATTTTGTATACCACCAATAGGGTAATCTATCTACATAACTGTACATATACAAATATCCGAATATCTTAGTAAGTATACACACTAATTATAGAAGGTACTACTTTAGTGTAATTGAACTAAATAACTTAAGTTTGGTATAATATTGTGAGACTCCTAGGAAGAAAATTTAACGTCCAATTTCGGCTGTAATGAAGCATCAAGAGTAAATTTAAGTCAGACATATAGTTGTATCGTTAAACTAAACAGAAAAATACACTGGACTATAGTTCTACACATTGTTAATCAGATATAAATATATGATGAAATATATTGTAAGCACAACCCTGTTTTTAGTCACAATTTAATAATTAACATAAGCAAAGAGTTTGAGTTCCAATTTTCAAAGAAGGATTACACGTATGAACCATATCACAAATAATAATAATAGATTAATAATACAATAATAGTCAATAAATAAATAAATCACTAAACCAATTCAAAAAATATAATAATAATAATAGATAATATATTCCTAAAAAAATAAATACATAATATAAATAATAATTCAAACAAGCAAATAATGAAATAATAATAAAAAACTAACACTTTACACTTTTCAATAAGAAAATCTTAATAATAATACATAGTAATAATGATATTTTTGTTTGAATAAAATAATGATAAATAAATAAAATAAATATAAATATAGCCTTGAAGACAACACAATAATACTACCAACCGTATCAAAATAATAAATAAAACCAAATATTTATTTACTTTATCTAAAATAAGAAATATCGTTTAATAAGAGAAATAATTATATTAACATAAAAAAAATATCATAATAATATTAGGGATAAATTAATACGGAATAAAAAACGTCAAAAAAAAAAATAGAGAGAGCATGTCTGAATAAATAAATCATGTGTTAGAGAATGTAGGTAAGTGTAAGATAGTATAGAGGAGATAGTGAATAGCATGTGAAATAGAAGAATAAAGAATAAATAAGAGAAATTCATAAGTGGGAGACAACAAATAAAATAAAAAACAATATACAACAACATGCAGAAATTAAAAAAATAAAAATCAAAAAAAAAAAAAAAAAAAAATAAAAAAAACTAAATAAAATTATACAATAAAATAAAATAATAAAACAAAAAAAAGAAAAATAAACAAATAAAAATATAAATTAATAAAAAATAAAAAAAAAAAAAAAGTAACAAAAAAAAAAAAAAAAATAAAAAAGATAAAAAATGGTTTAAAAAGCAACAAGCTATCAAGTTCCTCTAATAAAATATATTTCCACGTAAATTAGTCCGATCTCGACACTGTAGTCTATTTATTACACTGGTACAGTATGACAGTTTCTTCAAAAAACAAATATGACACTTACTAATATATATAAATAAACATAAATTACAAATTATATAATTAGATATAATATAATATAATAATCACCATCATCATTACTTTAGCTATAATATACACTATATAAATAAAACGGAGCTTACCGAGTAAGCGATATATAAAAAGTAAAATTTTTTGTCATACACAATCATCCATCGCTCCTTGGTCTACGGATATAAAACAAAGAAGCTGAAAGAGCGTGAGTATAGTCTCGAATTCATCTCTCATAGACTGGGGCCTGATCTTCTCGATATCAAATGGATCAATATCATACTGGTTAAATACAAGTGATGTGAAGTAACTACCACAAGTAATTTGTCACGTAAATTCCAATGTCGAATAATGATGGTGACAAAACTTGCTGGAATAAGTTTCATACAATCACCACAATAGAACCACGTCACAAATAAGTAATACTAAGATTCAAAAACATAGTCAGAGAACTCTTACCACCCATCAATCCTTCATACTACAAGTTGAAGTAGAAAACATAAATAGTTTAAAACATTAAATGGTCTTTCAACTACTAAACAAAAAGTGCATTTACAAACCTGCCTTCCAACAACAGTATTTTAATCTAACGCAATGTAGTCTACGATGCATCGACTATGGAGTATTTAGGGTCTGGGATTATTATCAGGTTGCAGCTCACCAGCGAATTACAACGAACAAAAGTAAAAAATAAAAAAGTTATTATTAATTTAACTAAACTTTTAAAAGTTTTATATATAGTAAATAAATATAATAAAATAATAAGCATAATAATAATATACATACGTATACTTATTAAATAATATAATATATTATATACAAATCATATACAGATGAAATATAACACCTACTGTACACAACATGTCCAAAAGTCTATACAACCCAAAAGTTGAGAAAAGAATGCTTCCTATTACTCAAGTGCCATGCTTTTATCTTAAATTTCTGTTAGGCTCCTGCTCACCTCCCCCGTTGGCTCACTACTAGTGAAGAAGATTCATTGGACCCCGAATATCAAGTACATATAAAAAATTTAGTAGATTGTATGCATCCTCACTCTGAGAACTATGCCTTTCACAGAAAAACCTTCTAACTCTTCAGCCTCTCCTCATATCACCAACACCTCAAACCAAATCATCACTGATGTGCTATCAATATAAAGCCTTGCACTCACTCTAGACACATATCTAAGTTTCTTAAAACTAAGGCCCAAATTGGAAATTACTCTATTCTAAAGGCATGATCTACAATAGCTGATAATCAGTTTACTATATTAACTCTTTGGTCCTGTAAACAACATGGCATTATTAAGCCGTCAACTAATACACCTTTATCCTTTGCTCCTAAACGACTTATTAGCTACTTCAATACACTCGGTAAACTCACAACATACATCTTGTTCTGGTCCACAGACTCAATAGCCAATACCATTCATAACGTAGTTATACGATTTTATGAGAACCTATGTGAAAAGAACCTACACGTTTACATTAAATAATACAATGCCACTTATCTATCCACCACACAAGAATTTAGTTAAGATCAATTTTGATCTTTATGCATAACTTACATATTCAAACTTAGGTGACCACTTTGAGTATTTCATCCCTGCAAACCTTAGAAACTTTGCATTAGAGCCCTTGGTACTAAATAAACTAATATTTCTGCAGTGAAATAGGGCCCACTCGAACCTGTGGCACCACCTCACTAGTTCCCATGATACTTATGATTAGTGTGTACACACTAGTTTTCTATTCCACAACCATCTTTAATCCAACCAGTCACCGGAGGCACATATCGTTACAGCCTTATTGGGAAAGACCTTATCATAAAGCATATTATAATTATAGAGTATGAGTAGCAGTATAAAAATGAAAAATAGAGTAAGAGGATATAATGCAGTAATTACAGTATAATAGAATATATATAGTATAAGAAATAATAAATAAATAATAATATATTTAATATATAAATATATAGAATTAATAAGTATAATATAATATTATATATTATAAATATAGTATATATCAAATAAATAACAAAATATATATAATATAATACTACACAATAATAATAATATATAAAACTATATGATATACATCTATATATCAAGTCGTATATATACATGCTATAAAGATTATACTAAATATATAAATAATAATCAGTAAATAATAATATATAATAAAATAAAAATATTAAATAATCAACAATATAATAATACTCAATAATATAATCTCAACGCTAAGAATACAAGCCGAGATAATAACTAATAATGAATAAATAATAATATAATTAAAATAAATCAATTTATAAAATAATAAAAAATAATATATTATTCAAAGATTTCCCATTAAATACTATAATTAATTCAAAGAATAACGTAAGAGTTTTTTGCCGAGTAAACGACAATTTAAGATAATTGTTTAATGGCATATGTCATAATACAATATAACAGTTAAGGCGACCAAAAATTAGAACCCTCATGTACGTTAATATATCTTAACAGTTTTCAGCGCAATTATTGGAGAAATGATGTGACATTTGAAAAATAAAAGATTCGGAGAGAGAGAGAGAGAATTCGGTAGTTAGTCAATGTGTATTAATATATCAATTTAGAGTATTAATTTCATTCCTAGCGACATTTATATAATTTATATATTATCTATATAAATAAAAATTTATATAATTGCTAATATTTAACTAATAGATACGCTATTAATATATATAATATATATCAATATATTATTATTATAATATATAAAGACGTGTGAGTAGTAATTATATAGTACGATATAAATAGAACATTATAAATAATATAATAATAAATGAAAGTAATGAAAATCATAGTAAAAGTTTAAAAAAGGATTGTCTGTTTGATCTCAACTGTGTCAATGTTTTTAGTTTTATAAGAATGCAGCTCGCGCACTAGAATATATAACATAATAAAATACGCTTATTTATATCATACGAATATAAGATTTCAAAGTGTCTTCAATTCAGTAGCAAAGTGTTTCTCATAACCTTACGATATTATATATCAATAGAAAATATAAAATAATATAATATATTCAAAATAAAATAAAATAATAATAATACAGTAATATAATATTCATTACTCTATTGTTCTGACTTAATAAATCGATAAGTGTAATTACACGGATTTACGAAATGAAACAGGATTGAATGAAATGTTTATTTTGCTTTAAACCGAAATATAGCAACACTAGGTACATATATAATATATAATATACTATATATATATAATTTATAGTTAGTAATATACGAAATTATAGTAGTACTATATATAGTAGCGAAATATATAAGACACGTATAAGATATATAAACGACTAATACAACATCTCATCTCCTCTTCACCAACCGGATATGCCGGAACAAAGAAGTATAGAAGAAGAGCCCATCCTTACCGCCATTTTATATTCTTTAGTGGAAACTCGTCGCATCGGAAAATCCCCTCTAGGAGCTCCGGACCGCGACGGGACCTCATTATGGCATTCGTCAAGTGGGGTTCACAAAAAACCTCGCTATCAATCAAATTAATGCAGCCTTCTACCGCCCTCTTCCAATATTCAGCATGTTCTACTTCATGCATCCCATTTCTTTCCTGCACTCACTCCACTTTTCTTATTTACGAGGTCCTCCAAGGCGGTCCGATCCAAACACATTCACAACTGACATGCCCTTAGCCAACGGACTATACCAGCCCCTTCATCAACATACCAAAACCATCTTCCAAACAATATCATTATATTTTCTCAATTTAATCCTTCTATACACACAACACTCCTGGTAAATATTCTCATGTTATCAATTATCCTCTATCAACAAAGGGGCCTAACACAGACCCTAAATACCAATGACCTAACATATTGTACTCTTAGATCTATACCCTTATATCCAACCTATATACTCACCTACTAATCTCACATAAGTAACAAATAACCTCAATGTAATGATCCTAGCGCTCCGCAAGAGCTAGTCCCTTACATCACCTAACGATTTACATGCAACCAAATCACCTTTCCTGTGGCACATACTTACCTAAGCATAACCGCATCACGCGTTCCTATTTTCATACCGACATAATAGCCACTAAAATGACTTGAAAGCAAACCCTGTCAAGCTACCATCCAACATATGTAACGGTGAAGGTCCTCTGATCACAACAAGCCTACCTACTAGATTTAGTTCAACCTCACAGTATTAACAAAATAGACTTCGTCGCAAATCCTCTACAATATTCCGAACCCTTACAGGATATAAACAGAGAACAGAACCACAAAATATTCACCTAACATTAAATAGGTGTAACGGTCTCTTCACTCTCTTTTTTAGTTCTCTCCATCATGTCTAGAAACTATACTTGCGCACCTCTCTCCTACATCCGCATTCAAATGACCAATACATAACAAATATTAATAACGATCGAAGAATATAACAACATCTCGTCTCAATCCCGATTAAATACTAAACCAACCCTGACACCAGGTTAATCCTATAAATAAGCAATAAACAAAATACACTCGTCGACTTCGTCATACATACTTTGATTACATTCAGAAACGCTACCGAAGTTTCCGAACAACATCCATATATCACACAAAGACAACACCTTCCATGAGAAGCTTTTCTCATTAATGCCTATCATCAACAGTCAACCCTGTTGCATCTACAATCCGTAAAACCTAAATACAACTATTCTTCTTCTGCTCCCTCATTTTTTCAATCATTTGTTATAAATGATAAAGGAATTGACCACCCAAATACTCATACCGACCGCCCTCAACCAAACTTTTTCTCACCCAAATCTAGTTCGTCAATCGATAACGTAATACTTATCCAATACAAATAAAAAACCATTCACGAATTTTACTTCCTAACACATATTAAATAAAGCTAATGTGCTGATAATATCTCGCTTAACTACTAATTAAGGGTCTGGATAACTTGTCTCGCCACTCCAAACACTCGGGAGAAATAGAATTCCACTAAACAACGCTTTTACCACCCTCAAACAACATTACAGATACCAAACACACTCACCTTCACTCCCCCTGCTGAACGCTCCTTGAACACTTACTCACAATCAATTCATCTATAAATGCATATTATTTACATACTCACTAACACATCCTCACTCAAACCGCATATAGACCACGCAACAAATTCCTCCTTCTAATCACATTATTCATCCCCAAAAATACCTTTTTTCTTCTTGCACATCAATACCACACAGATCCACTACATCAAACTCTATTCCTGCTAACAGTATGCAGATATTCGAAAATACCTTCAGACCAACTTCGGAACATCCTTTCAGGAGAATGGAAAAAGGTAGCCCATTACATGTCAAGAGGTGCAGATTCAAACAAATACTCATTCATACTCACAACTCGTTAACGCGCTTATACTTCCATATATGCAAAGCTACTAATTATATACACCATCCTAGTCCCATCAAATTACTCACATTCCACAAACGGGTCATACCTTACTTCTTTCCTCCACGTACTACAGATATAGTACTTCTTCTTGCTTTTCTCCTTATTATACATTTCACTCAGATAACAATCTTATTCTGTTTAAACTCTCATTTGTGTTACTTAACATCTATATACGAACTCTGTTTAACGTTTAACCGGGCTTGCATCACACTCTTCATTCCCACACTCGATGTTAACATCTTGACAACTCTCTAATAAGACAATAATCGCTACTAACATATACATATGAGAAAAGCATATAGTGTTTCCTTCAATTAATTGCTCTACAATTTCAGTTTCAACATTTTCAGCAATTCCAACTGATACATTTGAGAGCTTGATATATTATACCTTATTTACTACCCAGTTCAACCAAACTCCTTCATCTGTTAAATTACAGGGGCCCACTTACACTCACCTTATCATCTTACATCTCAGACACTCCACCCAAGTAATAATTTACCATATAAACAACATAATTTCTGCATATCCATCTAACACGACATTCGGGGGAATATAATCATCCAACACAATATCCAACATCTCTACCAACGACAAAAGCCAGTCAGACTTCAACATTTCACATACATCTCAATACACACATTTAAATACATAAAAATTATGTATATCTGGCTTATAAGAGAATATGACACCAAATACATATCATCTGAACATAATTACCGTTAAGTTTAGCATACTTGGACAACAGATATATACAAAAGTTATAAAATATACTGTTAATTAAACAAGCGCAACGATATTACATCGCAAAAAAGCTTCCTATTTATACATACTCAAATAATAAGCTTCAGAAGATTGAATTATATGTAAGTACATGATATTTCAAGCGTAAATCAGTAAATCAGTAAATAACACATGCAATACCCGCCCACCAGGAACCCCATGACATTGATCTATGATCTAATTTGAGAGACTTCAATCTACACATTTGATCAATCGGATAAACATAACAAAATAAGTCTTTATATAAACCAAACATACGAGCCTATATACTAGGTACCCACAACGTTTATACTAGTTTTGCTAAGCTAGCATAAACAACATTAACTATAGAATAAAACGTACCATCGCCAACTACGACACACAAGACCCAGAGCATAGAAACTAAACTTAACTAAAAAAACAATCTCCGCACTAACTACATAAAAGTATATCATAACACTAATTCGACAAAACGTAACTATTACACTTTTCAAGGCTCAAAACTTCTAACATAAAAAGACCGAAAAGAGAAAATAAAACTAGGTGGCGTAATAGTTAACAAAACTAGCAATAACCACAGCAATCATACTGTCAGAAACACTTTACGAATTCCCACATAAACAATTATTCTACATAAATATCGTATATTTGACAATACAATTATTAACAACTTAACAAAACAAAACAAAACCATAACAATTACTAGATCCAAATGTCAAAAAATTAGGTTCTTATAAAAATCATAGTAAATGATGAATAATAGTGATCCAATATTTCGAGCTGTATCGTAAATCAAGCGCCTCACTTGGGCCTATACTCTCCCACCCTTGAATAAGTCTATAGAGCAAATCTTATGATTCTAATCGAGAAAGAACTAAAAGTATCAATTGGATAAATATAAAACCCAAAAAATATATTATAATATACAAGACCAACGAAAATAAAACATACCGGTACAAAACTTTATACATCAGTAAAGACAACAATATAGCAAGAGTTAAAAGATAATGTGTCGGAAGAAATACTGCTAACGAACGTACGCACATAAATAATCCGACACAGCAGTTCAAAGTTCCATACATAGATATAGCCGAACAATATAGATGTATATCACATTAGCACGAACATAGTTAGTGAGTGTATAAAACGGCGGGGAACTGATGCCGTAGGAGTACACACAGAAATGTCGCAGCGAGTAGGCGGTCGAAACCAGTCAAAAATTACTCGTCGGGAAAAAGGTATACAATCTGGGCAGAAAAGAACCAATATCCCGTCGGGTGAGTAGATTGTCCACATACGTAGTAGGAGAGGGTACAATTGTCGTACCTGACGATGGTCGCAGCCTTACCAGGATCAGTCATAATGATAACTTGTTAGTATATAAAGAGTATAGTAGAACGCGTATATAATAGATAATATATAGAAACATAAGTATAGTATATGTTTATTTAGAGCTATGGATATAGGTATGATAAAGGGGTGTAGTGAGTTATATAGCGAGCTTATTAGAAGATGTGATAGGTATTAGTACTGAGTAGGAATAGACATTGAGTATATCTAATAGTATAATAAGTACTATACGACTCTTACAGAGGATGGGAGAGTAGTGTATAAGGTGATCCGGTCGAGGAAAGGAGTAGGAGATATGATAGGATAATATAAGAGTACAAAACACAGAAAGTGGATGGAAAAACAATCAGGAGCCGCTACAAGAGAAAATGACAGATAGTGGGTAATTGTATACCATGGGTATCTGTATGTACTACACAGCTAGTGATGATTGGTGTGAAATTAACACCCGCTTAGAATCACGAACAGATTTGCAGTCATATATGCAATACTAGAGTTTGTACCAGTTTATTATCTCCAAGCCTTAAAATACATGGGGGTTGTAAGTTTCATTGGGAGGCGCATTATGCTGTTCATTCAAGATCATAAAAATAAAAGTCTAGCAGTATTAAGTAATGTAGGTGAAAGAGAAGTAATAGAGGATAGAAGAGATCTATAAGAGAGGTCAATCTTTTCAAAAGGGACAGAGGAAGAGAGAGATGATGCGATTGAGCGTACGAAGCAAGAGAGAGTAGAGAGTGAGAGAGAGAACTAAGTCGAGAATACTTGCGAAAGAGAGAGAATAGTAATTATGTGTTACCTTAAGTGA
>JABUQX010063821.1:0-35538 GCA_015478945.1 Trachelipus rathkii
CGACGAGAGAGAGATATTAAGTTGTTGTTAAATATTTGATCATATTGAAAGTGTGTGTCTAAAATAATAATCTACAATAGAGCATGGAATGATAAAACACTAAGTATAATTAAGTTAAAATAAATATAAAACGCAAAAATAATAAAAACATAACAACTACAAATAGCCATATTATTATCTTCAATATCGTTCTATCATAAAAAAGTATAAAAAGTATTAAGCAAGAAAAAAAAATTAAATTATTTAATGAAATATACTGAATGACAAGCAGAAGACTGATGAGTTTAAAATCAGTATTATGAAGAGGAAAGAATGGGAAGGAAGTTCAAGTCGAAAAGGATAATACAGCATAAAAGTACAGAAAGTAGAAGAAGAAAAAGGGAAAATTTTTTTGACCTTTCTAGCAGTCAAAGGACAAAAGATACTAATTCCCCTAGGATGTTATAACAACTCTAATATTGATTTAGTACTGATGTTACGGCTTAAGGTAATTAATTATGATATTAACAGAGTTACATAATAGAGCAGTAAAGTATCAGTACAGCGAAATATATTAAAGCAGTAAAGCCAACAGAAAGTTAATTAGCAGTAAGGCAGTTAAAGAACTAAACGGTCACATACTATTACGCCCTTAGGTGTTAGGTAATACCTTCTATTTTATAGATTTAACTGTGTATTACTTGAGTTTATAGGTATGTAATGTTTAGCTTATACAAGCAGTAAGCAGATAAAAGTAAAGCAATATAATAGGAACACTTAGAATTGATATAAGCAGTAAATAAAAATATTAATACTGCACAGTAAAACCACTTAAATAAACATAACTTACTAATGATCACGTTATCAATAAGGAAAAGCAATACTCACTAATAATGAGTAAGTTGTAGTTGATGAAATGAAAATAATAGCTTAAAGCTATAAATTTGAGTATATAAACTTGATTTAGCTGCTTTTTAGTCCTGTAAAGTTAAAAAGCAAGTTGTTTAGTTTATATAGAAAATTTAGTATCAATTTCTGATTTATATCTTTTTAATTTGATTATAAAACATTTAATTACCTTTCCCCTCTATATAACAACTTTGATATTATTTAATCGTGTTCTATTTAATATAACAATTATTTAGTGTGAAAAAAAAATTGTATGTTAATTAATAAGTTAATATAATTAATAATTTATCAAAAAGTATTTAATAAAAAATATATGTTTATGAAATATATGTGTATAAATAATAAATTTATGTGTATTAAAAAATAAAGTAAATTAACAGTTTGGAAGGATGACAAAACACGTGAGATACCTAAATTTTTAATAAAGTTTAATGCATTTTTTACCAATTACTCACAAAAGAAAATGAACTCAAATTTAAACATATGGCAAATAAGCGTCCAATATAGTCACTAGTTCAAGTTCTTTCACAGCATTGAATAAAAGAGTTCGATGTTATATGTGTAATCGTATCATATGTTGTGTGATGGCTGTTTAAAGTGAGGTCATTTATGGAGAAGAGTGGTACTGATGAGTGCATGACTGTCTTGTGAGCACAGATTAGTATAAAAATAAACTCTTAGTGTAGATTCATACAGGTCAGCTGTTGAGCTTATCCATGTACTCACTATATAGATTTGAAGAAATTCTTAATTAGTGTAAAGCAACAGATTCCTCCTTTGCATGGAGGAATATTGGCTTAGCACAATGGCAAGTACTTTTGAGACGAGCTCATAGGGCTCGGTGATTGGATGTTGCTGCTATTTAATGCAGTGTTCGTTAGGATCAGGTGAATGACATGGGTTGTAGGTTAGTGTAGGTGCTAGCGCTAGGTGAAGGCTGTGTGTAAACCTTTGTGTTTTGTGCAAGAGTAAGGTGAATTTGCTTCTTGCTGATCATACGGCTAGCGACACTATATGGGTATATAAGGTGAACGTAGAGTTGAGAATTTTATTTTAAGTCTATTACAGTTTGCGAGTTAGAAGCGTTCAGAAATATTGTATCAAAAACTCACTGAGACTAAAGGTCAATTTTTCTACATCAATATGGTGTATTCAAATTTACAGTAAACAAAGTTAGAATCAGTACAATATGAGAGATCTATGCCCGCAGAAAGATAAGGTCAAACACGACTACAGTGAGATCTAAATAATCCTGTAATACTGTCTATGCGGTATATACTTAGAGAGTTAATAGAAGCCCGTTGTGAGCGTCTACTGCGCGAGTGGTGTGTATATTGTGATCGAAATTATCAAAAAGTAGGCTACCAGCCGTACACTGCTGAGAGCTACTACACACACTCACAACTATTGCGCTTTTTTCAACCAGTGACAAATCATTAGACGGCTCAAAATGACCCCGTTATATAAGTATACTGAAATACTATATATAGACACAGTATCTACTACTAATTGATGAATCGTTTTGTGCAATTTATTATATTCATTCTTTGTACAGAATAACGCTTGCCCCCATTAAACTATTTTCACTTATTTTCAATTATTCTTTTATTTTTAGTAATAATATAAGATTTTAACTATTATTGATTAAATATTAGATGACAATAAATTCACAGTAGGGAATAAACATATATCTAAAATCATTATTACTTATTAATTTTGAGTTCCATATCTGTCACTCTTATGTATAAATTGATTATATACAATAACATATATATATATATTACCACACTTTCTGCAAATTATTTTCGAGATGTAAAGTTGAACATTGTGCTTGTAATTTATAGATTTATGCTAATTGACTTTATACATAATTTGAATATTCTGTGGTGATGTAAGTCAAATTCTTTGGGTGGAGTGGGTCACAGTAATAAAATTCTGGTGTGTGTTGATAGTTATGATGAGAATAATGTCTATGAGTAATAGTGGTAATTTGGGGTGGGCTATCTCGGTGATGTATGATTGTTGGTATGTAGATGTGTGTAAATCTCGTGTTTATATGATGTGTGGTGTAACTGGTGGTAATAAATATACTAATTGAGTTTCGTGGTTCATATAGTTATTTTTATAATGTTTTGTATTTACTCTATTTTACTAAATATTAGAAGTAGAGCGATAAAATATAGAGTGATTCTAGCGGAGTGTGAAAACTCATTAAATATCCATTTTCTCAATTTCTGTAATTGTTTAGAAAAGTATTATGAATAATTTATTATATTGTGACACTAATTATTATCTATATTGAGTAATGAGTTTGGTAATTTACAGCTGCGCATAATAACCTAGTAATTTTTATATATAGAAAAATTCATGTAATGATAACTAATATTTAAATGCATTATAAGAATTATACATATTTACATTATTAAAAATTTAAACTTATTTTAATTTTAGTTATATATTATAATTGATCCTAGAAATCGCACATAATTTACAGTTTATTCACAGACGAGGCAGTGAATGGTATTTTTATATATTATGATTATAATAATTGGTTTGCTACACGGTATCTCAAAAACATAGCGGTTGCTGATATATCTAATGTTTTGCTCTTACAGCTCGACTCGGACAAATATCTGAGTTTTGAGCTACGAACATTACTAGAATTGGAATAAAAACAAATTTTCCAAGATATATTACTGACTCTTAGTGACAAACGTTATTTATATGTATGTTTACTGGAGGGTGGCATTAGTTTATATAATAAGTGTTTTATATTTTAGATTTAATATCACGCGTATTTTTAAATGATATAATGATATAATATATTGATAATAATAATATATATATTATTATTATTAATTATTTAAATTAATATATATATTATATATATCTATATATTATTTATATATATTTTATTAATAATATATTATATATATTATATCAGTATTATGATTAATAATATTATATATATATAATTAATATATATAAAAGTATTAACTTTTGTAAGGTAATGGGGTTGGAGTACATATGATTTTCGGAGCCTAGTATATAAAGCCACTCGGATGTTAGTTCTCGGCACGTGCTTTCACTCGCGTGAGTTTCATGAAATATCAAATATAGCGTTCAACTTTGCGCTTCTCTAAGCTGGAAGTTAGATTATAACGAAAATATATAATTAAAATATAATTAAAATAATAAAAGTAACATTGAAAAAAAATAATTTCATATATATTAAAATTCATAATAATAATGATATCAAATAAAATTTTCCGTATATCTACAAATATAGCTTCATAAATTTGTAATAATATGACTTCGAAATGTAGCCGGGATAAACCGAAACTACCTACTCTCATCATCTTCTATCTACTCTCTCTTATTCGTCTCTCTCTCACGTGTTTCTACAATCCGAGTAAGATAGTGATATACGTAATCGTGTGAGTGATATTAGTATATATATAATATAATATAGCTATATATATATAGTTAATAAATATATATATATTATATATATATATATATATATATAGTATATACTATATCTAGCACGCCGGATTCGAAGTCAGACCCGTATTCTGTTGAGATTAAGTATAGGGCTACACTCACTCACATCACGGACGAGTGGTTATCAAGATGTGAATTTATATTATAGTATATTAAGCGCTAAGGTCAAGATGGTGGAATTGAATTAAGAGGAGTGCATGTGTGTGTTAGTGGGTTGACTATGGTAGAAGAAGTAATAAAAGCACCAGACTATTGTGTGCTTATTTCAGATTAATTAAGTGAGTGAAACACTTATATCATTCATGATTTTGGGTGACCTATTATTATTACTTATTATAGTATTCAATATTCTATCTCTATTATTATATTTATTAATTATTAGATCTTTATTATATTGCACCCAATTCAAGCACATTTCGGTATTATAGCACGTTCTGAGAGCTTAAGGACAAATTCTCCTCGAATGTGGAGGCAGAACGAAACTGTCTCTCTCTCGCTTGCTTCTATTCTCTCCTCTATTATAAAGGTTACACTATATTACATTTTTCTTTTTGGGTGTGTAAAGAACGCTTACACTATCAATGCTTTCTGATTCTAATCTGCTAATCTTGCTTTTCCTCTTATTATATACATATATAAGCTTCAAGAAAGCTTCATAATGATTCATATATTTTATATAGAGAAATTTTAAAAATATCACTATTTTATTCTATATATATACAATTATTTATTTATAGTTATTATTATTATTATTTATATAAATTAAAAATTATATATTCTTGTAAAATTAAAATATAGGATATAAAAAATATTATTATTTCATTTTACGTTCTCCTGGCACGGCGGGAATGAAGAAATGAATTTCAAAATATTATGAATTAAGAATAGTCCGATAATATTTTTCTTTGTTTGGTATTCTAAATGTTATATAAAAGGAGTTGAGCCAGAAAGGATTATGATTGTAGTGAAAAGTTATACAGTGGGTTCAGGATGGACGTTTAGAAAAATAATTTCATAAAGTGGTTTAATCGCATATGAGAAGAATGTGAAGACCTCGTGTGTAAGGAGACGTTTATTTAATGACGATATTTGGGGGATGAGTAATGGGTTATATGTAAGAAAGAATTTAATGATGTGTTGTCTTAGCATAGTCATATGATAGTAGATTTAGTAGTTTTTTTATAATGAGCTGATGTTTTTTGCTGCTTATATTTTATTAGTCGAGGTTTCTTATAGTTTTCGCATGTGGTTGTGGTGTGTTGTGTGATGCATTGGTGTTGGATAGTTGAGTTGTCGATCAATGAATTGATGTATGTGTATGCGGGTGTGCTCGTGATATGATTATTGTATTAGTTTATAAATTAGAAGTGTAGATGTTATATAGCGATAGCTGATTAAGATGTGTGATAGAAAGAGTGAGAGCAGATACGAGATGTGCGGGTAATAAAAATTTTAGTGATGCCTCAGGTGTTATACATTAAATTTATGAGCGAATGCTTGCAATCACGACATAGTGACAGGCTCGGTAGTGCGTCTAAAAACGAAAAAAGAGTATTTCGTTTTAAATTCTAGTTGTTAAGAATTAGGTGATTCTATAAATTTATTTTTTTACAACGCGCCAATGAGCTATTACTTATATGAATTCAGTTTATTATTCTAAAATTTGTAATATTAGAGAACTGTTTGAAGGAGAGAGGTGATTTGATCGGGTCTTTTATCCGGACGCGGGATTATGGAGGTGCGTAGATGGTATTAAATAGGAATAATATCAAATAATAATAAGAAAAAGAATGTAAAAAGATGTTTTATAGAACATGAATGAGCTAGAAAGCACGGATAATATATAGTAACATGATTTCAAAAAAAATCAACCTCTGATTTATATAGGAGGGAGGTGAGGGTAGTATGGTTTTTCCTTTCAATAAACGTGGGAATCACATAACTAGAATCTGTATAAATAAGTATATGAGGTTTCGGGGTAAAAAATGAGTGTGGGGCAGAGAGGAATATATGAGACACTGTTACCTAAAATTTATGTGTTTTATTAGCAGCCATACACCTGTCCGCGCTCCCGCGAAAACATCACTTTCTTCGCAGAGTTTAGCATATATGAAAAGATTTCTTGTTATTGGTGCTTTGCATATAAAAAAAAATTTAGGGTTGCCAAAGAAATATGTATATCAAGTTTTGTTTTACAAAGAGAAATAATCTTTGCCGCTATTCACATTAAAAAAAAATTAGGGTGTGCTCCTTCGAAAAAAAATATTTCATGATATCTTCTGTAAGTGTTGACGTAGAATGGCAATGATTGAGGGCCAATATTTTGATAGTTTTCTTCATAAACATAATATACTTATCTCCAGCTTATATAAATGTACAAGGCTGAAGGTTAATACATAAAGGAACTTGGGCTTTAGGTAAATTGAACTCGCCATGTGAAGGACGAAAGAGAGTATTGTTCTCGTGTGGTTATAAAGAGGTGTATCAAGAGGTCCAGACAATAAGGTTTGAACACGAATAAGAGTATAAAGAGTAAGTGTAGGTTAAATAAATTGAGTTCTGTTTGTGAGTCAAATATGTGTATTACGTGTGGTGTTATTATGGAGAATAGGGCAAAAGATTGGAATTCGTCTAAAGGTCTCAGATGTGTTTAAATAATACTCGAGAGGAGTAAAATTAAAGCGTCCAAAAAACATTTTTTGTCCATACTAGAATTTTTCTTTATTATACTCCTCTCAGGTCGATTAGTAATTTCAATCATAATATTTTAATGAGAGATTGATTAGATTACTTACTCACTATATATTATCACTTATATAGTATCTATATCTCTATAATATTAATTTATTTGTTTTATCAAAATATTTATATTTATCACTTCAATTTTTTATTCAATAATTTATATTCGAACATTTAATTCTGAAGCCGTCACCCTATAGATATTTTTTTTCCTCTAATGATAGTTATATGTTATTCATTCATTCTTAACTATAATAGTTTTTATTAATTTATTACATAAAAGTTATACCTTACTAAAAATTAACTTTTTATTATTTTGAGCTAATTTTATTTAATTATTTTTTTTATCTAACGTTTTACTTTCATTCTGTATAAATACTGAGCCTTTTGAAACTCATATTAAATTACTATTGTAATAATTATTTATATCTGAGTTTTTTAATGCTAAAAGTTTAACGTTAATTTCCTACCCACCTACCGGATATTTATGATTATTATCTCACGAGAGTGTTTAAATTTAATTTATTACAATTATTATTTTTAATTCATTGATTATATTTGTTAGATAATTATTTAATTACTTTGATATGCGAGGATTAGTCAATTATTATAATTTTAATTATTATTTACTTAAATTTGAAATAATTTTACAAATATTGACATTTTTAAGTATAATTATAATGCACATAGTGATAATTTGGATGTTTGGCACATAACAACTTCTCTCTCTGACTATTTTTCATATTTCCTATAATCAAGGAACTTTCACACGTCGTCTTAATGGAAGTTCCTCTTCCGGCGCCAAAACATTTTCTTTCATATAATCGGGTTAAAGTTCTTTTATGTCATTTCTCAATGGTCATTATATTTTCTATATTAAACCCTAAATAAGTATAAGTATAATATTATTATAGATGTTTGCTCCTAAGTATAAGGAGTACTTATCTTTATTCTATGCATTAGAGCCATCTATTAGAACGTGAAGTCGAGGAGTTATGATTTATTATAATTTTAGAGTTTAATTGATCAGCAATTCAAATAAGGGAAAATCTTAGCTTATATCGTTTTATATAGGCTTCCGTGAATAAGATTTACCCTCTTTTGGTCAAAAAAATTCACTTCTTTATGTATTACTCTACCATGCGAAAGTTAAAGAGTTCACCTAGTTCTTAAGGGAGAGTTAGAGTATTTATAATTTCCTTTCAAATCTATATTATTTATGTGGTGTAGATCGATTAAATCTTGTGCGATTAATTTTTCAGTTCGATTGGTATTGAAATTTGTTATGAGATTAGTGTTCAATCTTAAATATTTTGTATTCAGTATTTTTAAACTTGTTTATCATTCACCACTCGGTAATAAAGATATTATTAAAGTTACTTTAGATTTATCATTTCACTGTTAGCCCAATTGACTTTTTTTCATTTTGAGCGCTAACTAGTATATAATATATTATATACTTTTATAATCAATAATAAGTATGCTTATATTTATCTTTTGGCCTGCATGTTTTTTAAATCAGTTATTCATCATCATTTATATTTTTTATCTCAGTAGCTAAATTACAGTATATGATTATATATTATTATATGTATAAATTTTTTGTATGTAACTTTAATTAATTACTTTATATATCTTAGAGTAGAATATTGCTATAAGTCATTATTAGTATTTAGAACAAGCTGCCACAGTCTCTCGCTGACAACCAACTAAATTAACCCTTTTATATATTATATACTTAAATTATTTATATATATTATATATATAATATTATGAATCTAATATCTCTTGGTTGGTAATCACTACACGAGAGAGAAGCAGTTATTGATGAGAGATTGGCACCGTCGAGTCACGTGTCCTGCGGTAAATGCAAATTGTATTTATTGTTAGGTAGCATGAAATATCACTCTCACATCTCACGATATATATGAGTTTCTATTAAGTAGTTATATATTTATGTAGTGCATGTCTGATACTTAGGGTGATATTAAGTAAAAAATCTCATGTAATAATTTATATTAAAGATTACGTTAGTATAGCTTTAAAAAAAATAATAAATATATAATAATAAGATATAAATGCTGATTACTATATTACTATTTTAATCATATGAGAAAAGTTCGTTATGTTACTAACTTGAACAAATAAATGATGTAGTATAAATGTATCAAAAGCTGTTTGATGAAGATTGATCTGTGATTATGTCTAAGAAGATAGGTTTAACAAGTTAAAAACTTTTTACCTTCAGAAATTAATATCTTAAGTATATTATTAAAAATGAAAGATGAAACCAGTAGAAATCCGATCAAAGAATATATTTTGTTTGGGCTACCAACTCTAAAAATTTATATTTAATTTTTAAACAATTGCAGTAAGCAAAAGGAGATAATAAAGCCGGATCATAGATAAACACCTATAAAGATATGAGGATTCAAAAAGTAGCGTCTCATTCGACGGAAAAACTACATTTATATTATTATGGGCTAATTTACTGTCTAGTAACCTCATTCTGATGAGGTCATAATTTTTTAAACTCTATTTTTCAATATGAATACGGTGGAAGATGTGGTGAGCGAAAACGATTAATCGGAACCGGCATCGTGGAGATCGGTAGGGAATTCAGTTGGTTACGTTTTTCATGAATCGAAAACATTTCGTAGAGGTTTCCGCGAGACAAGGAATTTAGTTTACAAAATTATGTTAGATAATCCACGGATCCTTGGTCCAGATCAATGTTTAACTACGTGGGCGGTAAGGAGGTAATGAAAAATTGAGATATTATTATGTCGATCTTTATGTATTTGCAAAAGATATAGTATTTCGAAGTCTGGCATAGTTGATTGTTAAATTCAGTACTTCTTAAATTCTATGAAACTGAGTGATTGAGCGGACGCATCTTTACGTAGAGCCTACGATATCTCATATTAAGATTTTCAGACTGTCTTGGTGAGGCAGCCATCTGACAATGTTTCGTTTACAGTCATGTTTTGGAATATGCTTTGATATGTATAGATGCCCGTGAACTGTTAAGGTGAGTAAGTAGAGGTAGAATAAAACGGGAAAAATATAATGTTTCGAATTAAAATTAAGTGTTTTTTAGTAATATTAAATCACAACAAATATTCCTATACATTTAGCATATTAATCGAGAGTATTCAATTAAATATATTTGGTTGATCTAAATAAGGGTTCTAATGATTGGTAATTACTCCTAAATTTTCATGGGCTTCCTAATTGTCCATCCAAGATCGAGCTCTGGTGGCATATTAGGAGAGATGGATAACCAAGTGGAATTCGGGTTGTATGGCAGGAGAGTCTACCTCGCCGGGGAGTATGTTGTCCGCTATCTCTTTCATAGCCGGTCACAGAGGCGTTTTGCAAGCCTTCCCAAGATGTTAAACGCGAGCATGGTTCCCTGGGCTCGCCAAGCACACCCTGCCCAAACAATCCCAAACATGTTTTAATGGATTCATCGTTCGGATTCCTCGCAGGAATAGCGACAGGATCTTGATCCCTAACACTATTTGGATACAAAGGTTACCATTTTGACGAACTGTGCAGTGTGGGTGTGGACGGTTTGATTCATATATAGCCAGTAATCCCACAAATACGACATGTGAGCATCTGACACAACTGAAGGGTGACGAAAAGGCCTTACAATTACTCTTCTGTGAGGTATATCTTTCCCGCATATTCTTCAGTCTTTCCGTTAAGCCGTTCCTGTCAACTGTTGTCACCCGATTTGCAGATGTCGATGCGAGAGCCAAACAAGTTGCCAAGCCCACTACACAAGGCAGAGCCACCACCACAATAAGGATCCTTGGGAAGAAACTTGACAAGTAGAAAGCTCTCCCGCTGCAACGCTCTCGCAAAATGCATGACCGACAGTCTCCATTGCTGTGTCCCACAGTAAAGTCGTGAACGCTCGACTCATCTGTGAATAGTAAATGTTATCATGTTACATTTCCCATCTTTGCCTGATATTATGATGATGTCACCAAACCTAGTATCAATTTTTTCTTAAATGCTAACAGTGCAAGACTTCACTTCCCCTAATCATGCCATTTTTATACCATCTCTAATCACTGAGCAGAAATGATTGGCTCTTGACAGTTTTCGTGTAACCACAGCTCACAATTGTCTTTACCAAAGCATCAGAATTATTAGTGTCTAATCGAGACGCTACTAGATGTTTGCATACCTCCACTGCCTCAGGATTACTTCACAGGCGATGGTTTGCAGCTCGCTCCTTAAATTATTGACAATACACACTTGTGATAATCAGAGCTTCTTCTTGCAGCAGTAAATCTTGACCTAGGAAGCTATACTTCGTGCGTCGTACATTTGGCTACCTCATAAGATCACTTCGTAGTACTAAAATCTTTCAAAATTGAACATTTCGAAAACGTGTATTACACGCCGACAAGAATACTGCCACTTTTTTTTCACGCTGATTGCTATCCCGTAATAATCTGCACACAACAAACAATTCTCTTTA
Organism: Trachelipus rathkii; assembly: GCA_015478945.1. Taxonomy (NCBI): domain Eukaryota; kingdom Metazoa; phylum Arthropoda; class Malacostraca; order Isopoda; family Trachelipodidae; genus Trachelipus; species Trachelipus rathkii. Next base: position 11,630 of record JABUQX010063821.1, read on the forward strand.
AATTGAACGATCCAGACACTGTCTCGTATGTCCCGAGAGCTGGCGAGGATATACTCGATCTTGCGCATGCCTTTCAGTTTATATCACTTATAATTTAATGATAGCATTGAACTATTATATTATTATTATTGATTTATTATATCGAATTATTTATTATTCATTATTTATATTATTATTATTAATCTACTATTAGTATTATTTATTATTATATTATAATAAATATATTATTTATTTATATTCTAATTATTATTATTTGTTATTTTTATTAATTTATAATTATTATAATTATTAATTCATATTATTATTATTATTTATATTATTATTATTATTATTTTAATATATTATTATTATTATTATTCATCATTTAGAATATATACCTTCTAGGAAGTCCATTCACGCCACCTTTGCTTTCATTCTTGACGCCATTCTATCCTATTACTTTTTATCGTCTAGAAAAACAAAACAAAAACACAAAACAAATCCCCCAACACAAACAACGGTTCTCCTCTTTATCTGCCTCTAACACAAAACAACACCACCTCGTCTCCACTCTCTACACCACTGGTTGTAAGCTAAAACCCCCCAACTCCTGACTCATCTACTCTACTACTCATACTACTCACTACTACTCCTACCTCCACACCCACCTTCCCCTTCACCACACAACCTACCTCACCACTCACTCTACTAGCACTATATATATATATATGATATATATAATATATAGCTTATATATTATATATACCCTTTACATACTATATAGTATTAAGTATGATAATATATATATATATATATTATAATATATATATATATATTATAATTTATATCATATATATAAAAGGGGTTGTGTGTGTATGGAGCCGCGCGCGCGCGCGCGGTGCTGTGTTGCATGCAGAATATTTTTTTATATGATGAATATCTGATGTGTGGTTGTTGTAGAATAGATAGTTTAGAATTGAATTTTTGCGTTAAAGCTATATAAATAAGTGTTCTTTTTAATTAAAATTGCTATATTTTGTCTTTTTTAATTTAATTTGTTTATTTATTTTTATTATTTTTTCATTTACTTTTATTATGATATATATAACTATATATATATTATAATATAACTAATACTATTAATATATATATATTTAATACTTAATGTATACTATATTATATATAAATATATATATAATATATTAATATAGACTATCAACTCTCTAATACGTATATATATATATATTATAACTATATATCTGATATAATTCTAAATATATTTGCAAGCGTATAGTTGAAAAGCTTAAGATTTATTCCTCAGCTTCTCTTTATAATTTTTATGAGTATATATATATATATATATTACATGGGGTCGCCAGCTTCCAACCTAGGGGGGGCAGCTTAAAATTTTATAAAGTTTATATATATTAACCTATACCTAACCAGTTATAATACTTCCTACCCTCTAACCCCTCATACCCCCACCCCCCATACCTCCCCCCCCTATACCCTCCACCCTACCCTATCACTACCTACACCTACTACCCCTCCACCCCTCACTACCTACTACCCTACTATACCCCTCACCTCCTCACCCCTACCCCTCACTACCCTCACCTCACTACCCCACCCACCCCGACCTACCCTCACCCACCCCTACTCACTCACCCCCTACCCCCCCCCCCAGCAACACGTCAACCACAAACACTCCAGAAACACATTTTCTCACGATAATCTAAATGACCTCTAATACCTACACAACAACATATACACATCTCCCCTCTCTCACTCTACCACCACATCAGACTCACCTCACCACACCCCTCTCCATTCATCCCAATCGCACAACCCATCACAATATAAAGCAGTTTGAGCAAAATTGGAAGTTATTAAAAAAAGTAATTATTATTCCCTTTTGTAGTATTAAACTTAGGCTAAATTTATCTAAACTTAACTGTTTTATTGAATATAAAAATATCATTATTATTGTCAAAACACAATTTTTTTGTATGTACGTATGCGAGTTTATGAGAGTCCTTTTAAACTGTCGTTCCTTCCATAGTCTTCACCTAGACTATCAAGTCTTGGAAGCTCTCTATTTAGCATAAGAGTACTGAGAAAAGAGGTGTTAAACTGACTGATTCTATTGGGGGATTGCGGATTGCCCGGGTATGTAGGGTGCGTTTGAGTATCATCACCCATAAAGCGAGAGTATCGTCGACGGAGAGAGAGGTCAGTCTCCTTTTAAGAATGAGAGACAACAAGGATCCTTTTAGTTCTTTCACTACAGACACCACTCTCACGGGGAAGTATAACACAGGTGATGATATATATTGTCACTATAATATATACTAGAGCTGCGCTAGTATGTACTTAACCTATATATATACTATATATATACTATATAATATATATATTCTATATAGTCTAGTGTACACACCACTATATACTATGTATATACTCTCATTGTTATTTTCTATTTGTCCTTTATTTAAAATTCTTGATACCTAAAGTTTCATAGTGGATTCTTTTATTACTAATCCTTCTACCTAGAGCTACTGGTAAAAAACTATAAAAATAGCTGCTCACATATAAGGACACAGTAAGCTGGGTCTTTATCCGACTTTAACTCTATCGGATTTTTATATATGGATGATGGAAATAAGATACTGCTCAATTAGCATTAACGTCGGTGTATTTTTCAGTAAAACCTGAGTAAATTCGTCAAGGAAGAAAGATGTTATATAGAATCCACAGAAAAGAGTGAAGTTAATTAACAGGACTTCCTCACAGAACTCCGTGGGAATTTCCGGAAGCTTTGAATTATGTGATATATATTCCTATATATTAAGCGGTTCTGCTGCCTAACTCTATAAAAATAAATTCACGGTGGTATAGATTCAGATCAAGTCCCAGTTGCTCGGTAAATTTTATTAGCTTCTTTTAACTCACATTTCATTCAGATTGTATTTTTCTTTTCACCTTCTTCCGTATAGTGAGCTCTTACTCAAATTTACCACAATTATGTTGGAATGTGCTCGAGGTTTTGATGATATCCACAACGTGAGGTCTTAGATTGTGGTAGAGTAAGCATTTACAACTGGCTGCTACACCAGAGTATTTTCGGGTGATCAATTTTACATTAAGTACCATAGATGTAATGACGACTACTCATGTACACTATGTAATATATTGCCATACTGAATGAAACGCTTTTTTATTCTTATGTAGTAAGCGGTATTATTCTCCATCAATATATCGAAAAGGTGCTATTTTTATTAAATACCTTGACATTATTAATATCGTTACTAAAGTGCTCCTTATATGCCATATTACTTAGATTATAGCATATATATACTATTGTTATTCTAAGGACTGTGTCCTCTATGACAGCATATATTTAGGTATGAAATGTTGGTCATTTTAAAATTATTATTTTTCTCAAATAGACCGCCTGGACGGAAAAAACGTAATAGATGTCCCTTATATTGTCCACAGTATTCGCCGATTTCTGGTATTTGTGTTTCAAGATATTACTACTAAATTTTGTTTGTGTTGGAAGAGGAATGAAAGAACTGCTTTTTTATACTTTTTCTCTAAACATAGATCATATCTATAACATTTTACTTTGCCAGACTCGTATAGAACATAGCCATCGAAACCAAGCCAACACCATTTTGCTATGAGTGAGGTCCAGCTCTCGTCGTGACATATAAAATTCAGTCTAATTGAGTTTTATCGACATGGTTTTGTGCGTCATAGCGCTTTATCAGTTTACTACTCACAAACCGTCAATAAATTATCACTCTTGACTCTTTCATCGGACTCTTATCAATTAGACTGACAACACTGTGAGTGAGTGAGTGGAATCATTATGTTTATCCTTTCGGTTTAATAAATTAAGCGTGATTGTCATCTGCGCTTAGTAAAAGTCTATGAGTGCACCTTTTATCTTTTACCTTATAGAGCGATGTTTACCTACTTTGTAGTAGTACCATATACAGTAGAATGTAATATAGATTTATAGATCTGAATCTGAAATCTAGTGATTAGATGTGATGATGTCATATTATTTCTTCACCTTTTATCAAAATTCGCCTCTTTATAATGACCTCACGTAGTGAGGCTATCTTTTTATACTGAGTTACGACTAAACTAATTATTTGCAATTACTCGTATCTGATTATCTATCATTAGAGATCTGTACCGTACTCTTATACTCGAGAGCGTGATATCCGTGCATAGCGTATACAAGTAATAATGGGTGCAAGCTATAATAAATTATTGTGGGTTAACTTTTATTTAATATATATTATTTTGTATTTTAATTTATTTCTTCTTATATAATTTTATATTCTAGACACGCGGTGGTCGAATAGTATAATATTGTGAGCGTTATAACCTACAGGATATTCATTATAGGAACACATCGTTGCAGCTTATCAACGTAGCAGTTAGTTTATACCGGACTACTGAGTGTTTGAGTATGTCCCTTACAAGATATACCTATCATTACTCATCTTTATTTGATATTAGTATGAAAAGTGATTTTCTTTTTGTATAGAAATAGAGTATATACCTACTATCTGAAACATATTATTAATTTGTGATGTATGAACCAATTAAATACAATATTGCATAAATGCTCCGCTTTAGGTGCTGGAGTATGTCCCCAATATAGGTGAATTGTCTCTCATAAACCAGTTCATAGACTTATTTAGAATTTCTACTTTAATAGTGGGTATAAGTCGTAATCATATATTGTCACTCAAATATATTTAAAATATGATCTATTAAGTATGGATACAACATTACTTCTCAGTATAATGTGTTTACTTTATCCTCATAGTCGAAAATCACAGAATGAAGTGTACTCAAAAAGTTAATTACCAAAATTCATTTTCGTGATACACTGTGATCATTATCTAGAATATCAGCTCACTATAGTCAGAAATCTGGATCACCATATCTTGGATCATATCGTCGAGGTGCTGGATACTACTGTAGTGTATGTGAGTTTATTCTATACTAATTGCAAATATGCGAAGTAGGAGATGAGTTCCTCTTGTGATAGTATCTTAGATTTTAGAATTTGTTATGTTTCTTCGTGTTATTCATAACCACTACAAATTTCTCACAATTTGTTATCCGAGATCTTTATCCTTATTTCAAATTTTCTGTAACAGTTAAAATTTTTAAAGAGTGATAGCTATATACATTTAATATTGTTTATATACTATTTGTAGAATAACATTTATATAGTAATATATAATATATAATATATAATATATACTATATATATATATATATATATTATATTAATAAATATAATTTTTAAATTTTAATTTTAGATATACAAAATCAATACTTGATTATATAGTTATGAATTAGGACCTGAAGAAAATATATCAATATATTTCCGATATATATGAGTGACATGGAATTCCGGAGGGAATAATTATTTATATATATATATACTTAATATATATGTATATTATAATTAATATATATATATATTATATATATATATATATATATATATAATATATATATACTATATATATATATATATAATATAATATAATATATAACTTATAAATAATAATAGTATAGTTAAATACTATAGTATATTTAAACACATTATTTATGAACTGTATTTAGTGTATCAGAATCGGAATTGTCTCGAGAAATATTTGAAAGATCGTTACCCAATCTTAACCACAAAGTAATAAACAATAAAATAATTTTTTACCTAAAACAATTATGGAATAATAACAATTATGAGTATTGACAAAATTAAATGATATTTAAATATATCGAATAGCTAGCATTTTACTAAAGAATAATTAATAGTTACCCATAATTTAAAATCAATTTACTAGAATTAAATATATATAAATATAAGAAATTCTATTATATAAAGTAATATAAAAATGAAAAAATTGAAATGTCGGATATATAAATAGCTTATACAATGATAACTATTATCCAAGTTGACAATAATAATTAAACAAAACCATGAAAAAAAATATCATTTTGTAAAATATGTAGGATGAATTCTATTTTTAGTGGATTTTGGGGCACATCAATCTCTTCTTTTAAGGATCCTATTTTTTAAAGGTCACATTTGTTTTAATTTTTTATGATTATTTAATATAAATTAATAAATCGGGGGAGATTGGGTTAAGCAATTTAACAAATAACATTATTGAACTCAATAATCACAAAATTTTAATATATTAATATTGATAATTAACTTGTAATGTTTACCTCGACCCTAGCTTTGCCGGGGTATATTATGGTAAAAAGCTCACTTCCTATGCTAGGGATTTGAAACAGAAAGACTAAGGTTTTAAAGGAAGCATTGTACAGATAAGTATGGATACACATGAATTTTTACACGGAGAAAAACGAGTGTTGGATAATTAAAGATGACAAAAGTTGTGATATATTACAAGTAGAATTAATCACCGAAATCATAATACAAACTTAGCCCTTGTACGAGAAAAAATTTTTTCACAATTTTCTTCTATTCACAGTCTTTATATTTATGAGATGTTCAACGGATCTATAATCATGGTTTCTCAATAATGATAAGTTCCTTCGAGTCTGCATGTGGACGGGCATCAGCCTTTTCACCCCAACTAAAAATGGACTAAATATATTGTCCCGAGTGGCATATACAAACGATTCGGCGTAAAATTAGGTTAAATCCATATTATTGAGCTAATATATATATAAACTATTAACATTAAAATTTGCTTTGGAAATGATATAAGGGGATGTACCCGAAAATATATTCAATGTGACTATTTGAAACAGTGATCTGATTACCATCTAATAATAAATTTGTTTTTCAATAATAGTCTTCGGATATAAAATTCGGTGATTTTCATCTAGACAATTCCTATTTCCAATGTATAAATACATATGGGTATTTCAACTTTTTAGTCTTGTTACATTTAACGGCTATGGGTGAGAGCTTTTATATTCCTTGTTCCTACGATTTATTTTTCCGCACACACCATACCTTCAACACCTGATTGAGACTGAGGGTGGTTGCACTATAAAGAGGCTGAGCGGAAGAAGCTCAGTCATGTGAATCTAAAAATTTTAAAAAAGAGTAAATATTCTATATATTCTCGAGTTCAATGGAACATTTTATACAGATTTCTCTATGTGTCGTTTGAGATCCACAACTGTGATCCTCAAATTTACATTTTATTTTTGTGAGAAACAGTTAAAGTTACAATATAGAATATGTAAAGTATTCGCATCAATTCCCAGTCATATTATTATTAATTACTATATACGAGAGATATATAAGACTTAGAGCAATATCTTTGATGTCGTTCAAAATTTGCTTACTCCAATTTGGTACAGTACAAGTGGAGACGAAAGATGATAGCACACAAATCTCATTTTACATTAAGTTAATCGTTTCTTTGTATAATATATATTAGGCATTAAGTTTATTTTGATTTGTTCTAATGGAGAACAAAAATTTTACATATATTATTAAAAATAGTAATTTATCTGTAATTTTTTCTAAAAAAAATATTTCTTTTTAAAGTATATTAATTTAATATTTATTTCTAGATATTTGCCTAAGATAATTAATAGTTCCAACTTTAGAGTTATCATATGTAAAAAAAGGATGAATCAAATCTTTTAGGCTCCACGATTACATACTCGCACACTGAAGGGATGTAAAAAGAATATTACAATTCAAACACAGTTCACGAGAGCACACACTGCTATGTACCATGCAGCAAATATATCTTATGTCTACAGAGCCGATTTGGCTTTGTGGAATAGAATACCTAAAAATAACCCACTCGAGTGTATTGATGGAAATTGGACAATTTACGGCTGAGACGATGTGTTTACCATGAATTCCTAACTTTTTGGGGAGAAGTACACAAAAACTCTCACACAATAGAAAGTATAAGATAATATTTTTTAAGGGGGTTAAACGGTACGTACTCCCCTACTATATATAGAAAAGACTTACACTAATAATCCATTTGAAAGTCGAGGAATTTCACTAATTGAAAACTTAGAAATATTTACTTACAACTGTGTATGAAGTCGTTTTCATAAGGAAAGAGTGGGATTTGCGGTACGAAGAGTATTACGGTGGGATATATGAATTGTATACTGAGAACCATACATAACAAATTTTGTAAACACTATTGAAACCCACTTAATACACAAAGATATCTGGAAGGAATCCTCGGACTACTAGCAAAACCACCAAAATCGTAGAAATTAACTAATACATAACCGAATCATATAAAAGAGTTTTAATTAAGAGAGATAGCAAAACAAATAGAATGGCATATAACACTTATATCACAATGTGGTATATTATATTGTCTATATATATATATATATGACAAAATTCGATATAAAATTGGACGAAGATGAATAAAACAATGCCAAACATTTATAGATTGCTATAGGTTGAGTGAAATGACAGGGATTGAGCAAGTTAGGCTGTGCCCCAGTATTACAGGCAAAAAAATTATTGTGAATATTATTATATCTAACATTATATATTATATAATATTAAACAAAAAACATATTTTAAATATTTTTGAATCATAACTTCAAATACTTCTATATAGCTATAATAAGTCACAAAAATCGATCTTAAATTTATCTGAATTAATGTATTCTTTATGGAAGTTTTTTTAACAAGTAATAAATAAAAAAAATAACTTAAATATATAAATATATTGGGCACCTTATCAATAATTGCTAATTTCTAATATACGTACAACGTTGATGAATATATATCAATAAATTAGCATATCTAATCATACAAAAAAAGGTTCGTTGAATCTATTTTGTAAATGACATCCCTAACGGGATTCGACTACACACCCACATATACTATAATATTATTATACTAACATTATCTATATATCATATCTATCTATCTATCTATCATATCATACATCTATATAATAACTATACCCCGAATATTTATCAATATAATTTTATAATGAAAGCATAGAAATATGTAGGTCCCTAGGTCCTAAAAGTGAATTGGGTGTAATAAAATTAATTTATATACATTATATATAAAATTAGATGTTAAATTATCATATAACTAGGAATTTATTTAGTGTAAATTTATATCATTTTAACAGTAAAACTTCGGATGTTTCAATTAATGAGAAAAAAATAGAGAAAAAAAATTGATGAATTTGATAGGCCTAATCAACATATATTGAATATAATATTAGATTTAATCCTTTTTCTCTAAAAAAACAAAAATGAAAGACCTAGGTCTATAGCATAGAAATATGTTAATTTTAAATATATTTTTCCATACTCTCTGATATTCATTCAAAGAGTTCACAAGAGGTAAAGTGTTGACGAATATTAATTTGCTATCGTTGAAATCATAAAAAGAAGAGTCTTGATATAATCAAATAATTGTTCAATTTACTTTGATCAAATTATTACTAGTCATGAACAATACCAAGTAAAGAATTTTCGACCGGCAGAGGGATCGAGAAAACCTTAAGTTTCGCTGATAACCAACTTACCGGCCATATCAGGCATCTAATTTATAAATATTATATAATTTCACTAAAAGCACTATATAATTAATTATAATAAATTATATTATTTCACCATTATTACTTACATGTTTAGTTTAAATATATGAGTATTTTAATAATACCCTTTTCTCTAAATATTACTCCCAATAAATATTATAATGTAGTATAGTTTATATGAGTATTAAAGTAAGATGATTTTAGCAAAAGTTATAAAATTGTGGCAAACAAATAAAGGTTTATTAAATATAGAACTTTTAAATTATAATTATAATTATTACCATTCTGTGTATAATAATTTATATATATTATTATTTTTTTACCCCAAATACATAAACAATAATTATACGTAATTTACATACACAAACATCATCAGGACACTTACAATTTTATAATAGAATAAATAATATATAATAACTTTCTTCCATTACTATATGATCTTATTAATGTGTATTTTTAATATTATATTCATATTATATAATATATTAATTGAACACTTTTTAACATTTAATTAAGCATAAATATTATATACACTAATCTATATATATGATATATTTATACGTATATAATATATATCTTCAAGGGAGTAACAATACTTTCTCAGACTTTTATAAACGGCACCATAAACTACACGTTTCATGTGACTGTTTAGTCATAGAGATTGCAATGTTGATGATCTCTATATATAATAAGTAATAAGACACTTCTATGTGTGAGGAGAGATGGTGCTGCAGGAGCAAGGATGTGGCTGCCTCCTCCTCCGCCACTGCCTGGGACAGAACGGGTGCTCTGAACCCCAATGGATAGCTTGTAATAAGGTTAAGTGAGTAGTTATATATATAGAAAAATTTAGCCGCCGATTTCGTAATCGGAAGCGACTTGTAAAACCATGCTAGCCTCATTATTAATAGGGCATATTATAGAAACTAGAGGACTAATGATTTCCAAAACTCAAAGTAAGCGAGCGCTAGTATTAGATTCAAATGGGGCTGTGTATAAAGCGAAGTAGAAAAGTGAAGAATATAGTAATCCATCTATTTGCGATGACGGGGTGGCCCAAGAGCAGTAACTTTTTTTCATGGTTTCCCGCCAGTGGTATACCTGGGGTGAGGATATTTTCTAAATCTCTCCTGCTCTACCCTTTATATATATTAAATATATTATAACATATTCATATATAATACTTAATATAATATATATTAAGTATATATATATATATTATATATAATAATAATATAATATATATATATATATTATATATATATATATATATTATAATATATATATATTATAATATATATATATATATATTAATATTATATTAATATATTAATTATATATTAATATATATATATATATAAATATATATATATATATATATATATATAACTGGAGGGATAAGGGGTAGATCTCTAGTCTATTAATAGGGCATTTTGGGAAAATTACTAAGGTATATTAATATTTATAATCGTGTTGGATGAGATGCACCGTCTGATAGTATGTTTTAATTCTTTGGTTTCAGCAAATAGCATCATCTGGTAATGAGAACTCATCAACTAGGCTGAATTAGTACAAAAGTTATCCTCTCAATATTGAGTTATTATAGGTAGTATATTGTAGTTTATGTACTCTGGATTATTTATATAATTGGTCAGAGTAACAGAAAGACAATGAGTTATAATAATTTTTTATAATTGTTCATTATTAGTTATGTATATCATTATATCCACAATATAAATAAATAATATGTGATGTGAGTTTCTCACTACTTATTTTTTATTCTTGCCATTTATAATTTTGATAATCTTATTAAATTCTTAACTATCTTTTTTGGATAACCTTCCTTGCATGCTTTGGCAGAGCAAATTTTTGGTGATACACTCACTATAAAGGGTTTACGCCTTTATTTTGTGACCGCCAAACATGCTATTAACGTGTAGAGTAACACATACAAATGAAGCGTTATTTCTATTTTATGAACGTACCATACTCGCATTATTTGGATTATACCCTTGTAATGTGGTGTGTGTGTGTGGTGTGTGTATCCATGCTTCAATTACATTTGAAGTACAAAGAAGACTAATTAATATTGTAACTTAAATCTTAAACATTGCACTTATACAAAATGTGTTAAGTACTTCTTTAGTGCTATGTGGTGAGATAAAACAATCAATTTACTAAATTCCTTACAGGATTCTTCTCGTTTATCAAGATCTGGACCGGCGAGGGTCTTAACTCATTCAGTATGTTGATGTCTTAATTCTAAGTGAACGTATTATTTTTATGACTTTTATTCCAGTGGGTACAGGTCACGGGAGTGAGCTAGGAGTTACAGTTGGGTTGGACTTGGGAACGCATAGGACTTTCGTGGATTTAGTGTAACTTTCTAGATATGACTGGGTGAGGACAGCTTATTTCAAAGGAAAGGGATGAGTCCACATGAGTCTTCGAATCTTATTAATACTGAGTTGGGATACCAAAAAAAGATCCTTAAGGCCATTAACTTGCTGGCGCTTTTCTTGAAAGAAAACTAGATGGCCAGAGTACTATATCTCCTCATTTCATAGGAAATTTTAAAATTTTGTTCGACATTTGTAATTCCTGCTGATAACTTCACTTTATAAGTTTGCTTAAATGCAAATAAGATAGAAAAGTACCATTGGGACTGTGCATCAATATAGCTGTATTTTATATTTGGTTGATTTGTTCATCCTTCATGGATGTATTTTGAAAGAGTGAGAAGAGTGAAATAGGTAGAGATGAAACCAACAGAAGAGAACATGAAATAAAATTAAAATTTTAAATCTTTGAAATACTACAAGTAAAGAGATTCTTCATGTTTTAGACAACGCATAAAGATGTGGCTTTGAATTGTGAAAAGCAATCAGACACACAAGTTGAAAGGTAGAACTAATTTGGATAAAGCGACTTGTAGCTATTCAATGCATATATGAATATAGGAGAGTGTTCTCTAGCGATCATTGGCATGTTCCCTGCTGAATTATATATAAGAGATGAAGCATAGAAGAAGGGTAAGGAGTAAAAAGTTTTTATGCAAATTGCACATGCTTAAATATTTGTTAGGAAATTTTGTTTATTAGGAAGCATGAAAAAATAGTAGCGAAGATGATAACAGAGTAAAACAATAGCATATAAAGCAGGCTAGAGAAAGGCACAGTGTTTTTGAAAGTGGTACTGTTTGATTAAGTTGAAAATGGTAGCCGTTTGTAAGTTGGAAAGGTACTGTTTTGGTTTAGTTGTTCTTGATGTTTGAAAATAATTAATTGATAAAAAAACGGTTGTTTTTTTTAGATATAAAGATTTTTAATTTGCTACATATTTCAGGGCGGATGGTTATTTACTTAGAGCAAATTTGTTTCTCAACTCGGGGGTCGTGCGACCCCAAGGGGCGCGATCGAATACGGCGGTCGTGGTGCTCACAAAAAATAATGAAATATGTCAATGTACGAAAAAGCGAGCTGTTATTAGAATTTAATAAATCGAAATGTTACCAACAGTTTTTAGCATCTAGAAGCAATAACTGATTTAATCTGACTTTTCCGCCAATTTACAGGATGCATTCAAAAGCATCTTCTTTTATTAAGGAATTATGTATAGTACGTATATTATACTGAGTGTATATATATTATACATATATATATATATATAGTATTATTATATTAGATAATAGTATATAATATAGTATATATATATAATATATATATATATAATATATTATATATATATATATATATTATACTGGGGTATTAGGGGTCGCGAGGTTACTAACTTTATGCGTTTTGGCTTTTGGGGGGTCGTGAGGCTTAAAAGGTTGAGAAACGCTGACTTAGAGCATAATTATAGCAACAGATGGCATATTAGCCTTAGAAAAAGGGAACATAAGGTCTAGAGATAAAATAGTATACCACGATGTGAGTATTTAGCTGTCAGCCTGTCACTGCTGAATTCACATGGATCATATGATGAGGAAGACGAGTCAAATGAGTATGCATTGGGAAAATGATTTCTTTTTGGAAGGAGAAAGAGAGAGAGAGAGAGAGAGAGAGAGAGAGAGAGAGAGAGAGAGAGAGAGAGAGAGAGAGAGAGAGAGAGAGAGTATACATAGTGAAAATTTCTTATTTGAATTCTTTTATGGGTAATTAAAAACTACACAAGTAAATTGAATAATTTTTGAAATGAAAAAGTATTTATTATCATTTGGATATCATTAGAGCAATTTTCAAAATGAATCATTTAAAACTGTGTTTTTTTTTATCTCCTTAAATGAACTTGGAATATTTACCCCTAAATATATTCAAGGAAACGATGCTTTATCATTATTTTGCCGTAACAGCCTGCAACGTCTCCACTACTTCAAAATCCGGAGGATCCAGGGAGAGTCCCTTCAACACTCAGCACTACTTCAGACGCTCCGGAATCCCACCAAGGCTCGGTTACAACTGATCATCCTGATCAAGAAGGTAAGTAAAATTGTAGATAAGAAAGGTATTAAGATTATACTTTGTTTCTATAAAAGAAAAAAAAACAAAAACAAAAAAGGATTTCAACGATGAAAAAAAAAGAGAAATAATTCTCAAATCAAATTAAATTATTTGCAATTATAATTATTAGCCGAGATGGCACGAAAAAATCAAATGAAAAACTCAACTGATTTTTTTACTTGATTTTTTTTTATAAAAAAAAGATCATAATTTTCTTAATTTTTTTAATTTTTTTTTTAATATTTTTTTTTTTATTTTTTAATAATTTTTTTTTTTTTTTTTTTTTTTTATATTTAAGTGATTTAACTTCAATAGAAAAAAAAATTAAAATAATAATATTTCTAAGCTATTGTCAACAAAGGATCATGTTTCAAATGGTTTTTTTTTTATTTCCGATATAACATTTAACATTACTACAAATAATATCAGATGTTACTATTTAAGTATTAATCGACGCCCCCTCCCCCCCGCCCCCCTCTTTATTCTATCATTAACAACTTTCGTCTCAACGATATATTTTTCAATATTATTATGGAAAGTTTTCTAATATATTTTTTTTGCAGATTTTCAACAAGCTATTTTGGCATTGTAAACAGGTAAGTCTGACACTTTATATAGTGCGGTCTGCTGTTTCATTGATGTCATAGAACTATAGTTGTTTTTAAGGTTTTATTGCAATAGGTTAGAATATATTCTTTCAACAAAAAATACATATTCGAACTTAAAAAAAAAGGTTTGTACAATTTAATTTCGCGTGATCGTCACGAATCATGAAAAAATCAAAAAAATCAACAAAAAAAAATCAAAAATCCAAAAAAAAATTTTTCTAAAAATCAAAAGAATCACCAAACCTGATTATTAGCTATAATGCTCAAAATATATATATATATATATAAATATATATATATATATATAATACTTCTTTATATTAATATAGTATAATATATAATATATATATATATATATATATATTATATATATATAGTATATAGTATATATATATATATATATATATATATATATATATATATATATATATATATATATATATTATATATAATTAATATATATATATAATATATATCATAGTAATATATATATATATAATATATATATATATATATATTATATTATATATATAATATATATATATATATATATATATATGAAAGAAACTTCTTTTACAGGTATAGAAAAGGCAGAACCACGAGAATTACAAAAAAGGCTTGTGGTTGGCAACCCTAAAACGATTCCTATGAATGAAATATGCATTTATATGTCAAGGACAAATCCACAGCGATCAGTTACAGAAGAAAATGTCCACAGAGTACGTATCTTGAGTCAGTGTCTCAATACAGTGGAATAAATGAAAATGATTTATTACAATTGATTTAGAGTTAATATTTATTAAATTAGTTTTACAATGAGGATATGTTTAAAAAAAATCTGTCCTGAAAATCGATTTTTTTTAAATCGAATATTATTCATTTTTATTTATTTTTGATTTTAATTATTTTATTTTTATTTTTTAATTTTACTGGTTACAAACCCAACTACATCTCTTCCTGATAAAAAAAAAAAAAAGAATTTCAATGATATGATGAATATGATGACAAAGACTGTGGAGCTTTGGGTGGAGCCGGAGTCGGAGCCAAACCAAATGATTTTTTTTTTGGGGGGGGAGGGTGGAGTTGATACCGAAATATGTTTTGAGTGGAGCTGGAGTAAAATACATTTTTTTAACTATAAAATATAAGGTTTGAAGCTGGCGCTGGAGCAGCATATTTTAAAATGACGGAGCAAGAACTGGAGTCGGATATTTTATGATGGTGGGATTTACTGACTCTGATACCCCGATGACAGTTCACACTGGGAAATGTGGAGATAAATTCCTTGAAGTATTCCTCTCTAATGTAACTTTGGGGCTAGCCCCTAAAAATGCTTATTTACTTTAACATCTTCATTGCAATTTTCTAACCCAAAGAAAAAAAAAATTTAAAAGTTAGCTTTTGATTATTGTTACATTTTGATGTTATATATTTTTCTAAAATATACTAATATAATATAATAATATAAGTTGATATAATAATATAATATAATATAAGTTACTAATATTTTCTTTACAATTATTTACTTTATAAATGTATAATTAGAATATATTATCTATAAACTTTCATTTAAGGCACTTTTTTTATAACTTTTATTACAAAAAGTAAAAACAATGGTTTTTATCTGATTTAAACAAAAAATAAATAAATGCTGTTTTAAACCAAATGGTTTAAACTAAACAACCCTGATATATATATATATATATATATATTATATATATATATATATATTATATAATCAATCTATAGTATAATACGTATAATATATATATATATATAGTAAATAATATATATATATTATCTATCATATAATATATATATAGATATATATATATAGTAATATATGATTATATATATTATATATATATAGAACGCCAGAAATAATTATATATTTAGTATTTCTATATAATAATATAATATACATTATAATATATATATATTATTATAATATATATATTATATATATATATATATATATATTATATATAATATAATATATAAACATTATATATATATAAATAATATATATATATATAATATATAGTATATTCTACAATTCTGATAATATAATCAGTACGCATTATAGATGTCTATAATTCTAGTATTTATAAATCTAATATATATATATATGTACGCATTATAAGATATATCTATAATATATCTAGTATTTAAACAATATAATATATATATATATATATTATATATATATATATATATTATATATATATATATATATTATATATATATATATATTATATATATATAGTATTATGCGTGTAATGGGTGTTTTGTAAGGGAATGCGAGAACCGCCAATGTCATCTTTACCAACAGAGTTACACGTGGTAATGAACTTCAGATTATTCGTATTGTCATAAGGTTGAACAACATTGTCGATTTTTTTTTTTACCCATCATTATTTTTATGGCCAGCCACCAAATATCCCACTAAATTATAGGGTAAATTTGAAAGTCATTTAAAGATAACGCTTATAAAAGTAAACGAGATAACGCTGTGCGTCTTGACCAAGATATATCAATATTTCAATTTGAGTGGAATATTTTTTATACAGTAAATAAAAAATATATATTTCGACATAATGATGAACTGAAAAACAGAAAAAAAATATCCAAATTTATAAAAAAGGGTTAAGCTGGTAAAATTTAATCTTTATTTCCAAAATTTTTCACTTACTTTCATTCAGTTCGTTATATCAAATTTTTTTTTTATAAATATTATATTGAAATCTGAGTAGAAGTCTGTAGAGGGAATGTAGAAAATACAAATAATTCTTATTTAGGATATTTTGTTTTGTTACAATTTTAAAGGTAGTTAAAAATTGGCATCACTTCAATTTCACAATAATAATAATAATAAGTAATAATAATATATAATAATAATAATAATAATAATAATAATAATAATAATAATAATAATAATAATAATAATAATAATAATAATAATAATAATAATAATAATAATAATAATAATAATAATAATAATAGAATAATAATAATAAAAACGAATAATAATAGTAATAAAATAATAATAAAATAATACATAATAATAATAATAAATAATAATAATAATAGAAAACGAAAATGACCCAAAAGAACTCCAAACTTTTAGATATTCCAGGGTTATTTTGACTGTTTATTTGACTTATGATTACACTGTATTTTCCTATAAATTTTCTCACTCTCACGGTTTAATATTTGAAAAATCGATTTTTTCCTAGGGCATCAAAATTTCAAAAAATTTCAAAAAAAATAATAAAGCACCATGGAAAGGTTTCTCTATCAAAACTGATACGAAAACGGTTATAATAATTGAAGCTTTTTAACCCCAAAGTTCAAAATATTGAATCTATTGTTGACATCTACGTTATCTTTCGAACTAATTAAAGTCTATATGTTTTTTAAAGGATTTTTGAAATTGCTTAAATTTAACAGTAATATATATAAATTAATATATTGTGGTTATACCAGTATATATTTATATATATTAATATAATAATTTATATATTAATATAATATTAATATTATTAATAATATATTTTGAATTTATACATTTTTTATTGATGTAATACTATAAATAATTTAGAATAAAATATTAAATAATATAATCTTATTCTTCCAATGTTCGATAATAATTTATTAATTAAATTAGATATTAGAGGTATTAAGTTATTATACAAATTATATAGCAATATATACGAAAAAATCCTTAAAAAGTACATTATATGACTATATATCTGTATAGACGTATATTCGAAACGTGATCATCTAATCTAATATATGCTTATATCAAGATGAATTAACAAATTATACTAAGATAGTATAAACAATTAGTTGAAGAGAGAGAATATTTAATTTTAAATTCACACAACTAAACAAGATTACTTTTATATGTGCAAATTTCTAAACACATATCATTGTTATGGAGAGTTTTTTTTAGTAGAGAATACCTTTTCCATGGTGCTCTTGTTGGCGTATATGTATCTATCATATCGATATGAATTTGTTCCAGAAATATATTTTGTCGCAAAAAGTCGTTTAGAGTAGGTGCTCGTGGAGATAAAGATAACTCAGAAAAATAACAGATTTTATATAACCTTCATATCTATACTGAACAAACAAATATATAATTTACGAGTCAGATACTAAAAATACATGTTGCGAGAGTAATTATACTATTGGTGCTTTTGTCCCCAATTATATTCGATGAAAATATAAAAATTCCTCATCTCTCTATCAAAAAAGAACAACTGATTTTAAAATGTTTATTAAATGCTAGGACTCTCTATCTATACGGAAATATCAGCCTCAGATACAGAAGCCATCTCATGAGGAGTACCCTGATATACGATATCGTTCACCGAACTTAGAACAGCATTGTATTCGTCCTGCAGTTAAACCAACCCATATCGCATTAGGAATTCTTCTCAGAAGAGAGTCTCCGACCATGAGTATCCACTATTTCGTGGCAGGATATTATTTTATTATTATTTATATTATTTATTAAATATTATATTATTACTCTATATAATCTTTTAATTTAATTATTATGATATTATATATTTATTATTCTTTTGATTATTATTATTATTATTATTATTATTATTATTATTATTATTATTATTATTATTATTATTATTATTATTATTATTATTATTATTATTATTATTATTATTATTGTGAAATTGAAGTGATGCCAATTTTTAACTACCTTTAAAATTGTAACAAAACAAAATATCCTAAATAAGAATTATTTGTATTTTCTAAATTGTTTCCTGATTGGAATTCTTCCATACTCAGATTTCAATATAATATTTATAAAAAAAAAATTTGATATAACGAACTGAATGAAAGTAAGTGAAAAATTTTGGAAATAAAGATTAAATTTTACCAGCTTAACCCTTTTTCTATGATTGGTTGAGATATTTTTTTTCTGTTTTTAGTTCATCAATTCGAACGAAATTTATTTTTTTATTTTACTTATAAAAAATATCTGCTCCCTATGAAATATTGATATATCTTGGTCCAAGAAGCACCAGCGTTAAAATAGTATAGCTATTACCTCTATTTTAAATGACTTTCAAAATTTTCCTTAAAATTTCAATAAAAATATGATTTTGACATTGCAGAAATATGTTAAATAATGATAAAAAAAAATATATGTTGTTCAACCTTATGACAATACGAATAATCTGAAGTTCATTACCACGTGTAACTCTGTTGGTAAAGATGACATTGGCGGTTCTCGCATTCCCTTACAAAACACCCATACACGCATATATAACATATATAGATATATATTATATATATGATAATATATATATATGATTATGATATAATAATATATATATATAAGTATGATATATATATATATAATAGTATATTATAATATGTTTTACTATATATATATATAATAATATATACTATATATATATATATAGTATATATATATAGGTAATAATATAATATATAAATATATAATATTATATATTATAATAATATATAATATATATACTATATATATATTATGTTTATATAATAAGTATTATATAATATATAATAATATATAATATATTATATATATATAATATATATATATATATATATAGTATTATATATATATAATATAATAAATATTATATATATATATATATATATATATATATATATGTATGATATATAATTATAATATGTTATATATATATATATATTATATATATATATTAGTATATATATATATATATATATATATATAATATATATGATATATTTATACTTATATAATATATATAATATATATATATATAATATATATTATATAGGTTTTATTTAAATTCATCTGATTAAAAACAGCATTATATTTATTTTTGTTAAATCAATAAAAAACATTGTGTTTCTTTTGTATATATAAAGGTTATATAAAGTAGAAACTTAAATGTAAGCTTTATAATAATATTATTCAATTAACATTTATAAGTAAATAATTTAAAAGAAAATATTAGTATTATGATTATATTATTATTATATCAACTTATATTATTATCTATTATATTCATTATATTTTTAGAAAAAATATATATACTCCGAATGTAACAATAATCAAAAGCTAACTTTTAAATTTTTTTTTCTTTTGGGTTAAATATGCCAATAAGATGTAAAATCAATGTGGCGGGCCTTTTTCACGCGGCTAGCCAAGATTATTTACGATAAATGGAGGAATACTTCAAGGAAGTTTATGCTCACAATTCCCATGTGGAAATCTGTTCATCGGGTATCGAGCAGTCAGTAAATTCCCATCCATTCATATAATATATCCACTCCAGTTTTTTGCTCGTCATTTTTTAAAATATGGCTGCGCAGGCCACTTCAAACCCTTATTTATTTTGAGCTAGTTAAAAATATTGCTATTTTCTGAGTGTGTTCGTGCAGGTTTGGGCTGTGTGGCACGTGCAGAATATATTCGCTATTATTTCGGTATCAAGACCCACCTTGGCCCCCCCCAATGTAGGCAAAAATAGATCAGTTTGGTTGGCCGTCACGGCTGCCGGCCTTCAACCCAACTCCACATGTTCTTCGTCATTCATCATTCATTCATTATCTATTGAAATTCCTTTTTTTTTTTTGTTATCAGAAGGCACTGATTGATGTGCTTAACCAGCGTATAAATTAAAAAATAAATGAATAAAATGATTATTATCAAAAATATGAAGCATATGAAAATTCCGATTTAAAAAAATCATTTTCAAGGACAGATTTTTAAATTTATACTGGTTACATGTTGGAGCCTTTTTTTAGATGTTAGAATAGTAACTCTAAATTCTAATTGTAATAAATATTTTCATTATTCCTTTCCATTGAAGTACCTGACTCAAGATACGTACTCTGTGGACATTTTCTTCTGTAACTGATCGCTGTGGATTTGTCCTTGACATATAAATGCATATTTCATTCATAGGAATCGTTTTAGGGTTGCCATACCACAACCTTTTTTGTAATTCTCGTTGTGTCTGCCTTTCTTTATGCCTGTAAAAGCAGTTTTTCAATCATTATACGGTTATATATATATAAATATATATATATATATAGTATATATTATAATATATATAATATATATAATTTACATATTATATATTATATAATATATTAATATATATATATTATATATATATATATAAATTTTATTATATATATATATTTATATATATATTATATATAATATATAATGAATATATTATATATATATATAATATATATATATATATATATATATATAATATTATATATATGATAATATATATATATATATATAATAATATATGTATATATGATATATTTGTAGCATTATAGCTATAATCAGGTTGTGGTGATTCTGTTTGATTTTTTAGAAAAATTTTTTTGATTTTTTGTATTTGTTTTTTTGTTGATTTTTTGATTTGTTTCATAGATTCGTGAGTCACGCGAAATTTAAGAATTGTTAAATCAACCTTTTTTAAGTTCCGATAGTAGTATATTGAAGTATTTATCAAGTCTAGTGTAAATCAAATCTTAAATAGGGCCTACTAGTCTATGACGACATGAACAGCAACACTAGTATAAAAGGTGTCATTACTACTGTTTTTACAACTGCGATACTTGTGAAAAATTAAAAAATATAGTTAAAAACTCAATATATATATAAATTTATCGAATTCGTAGGATTCGGAAATTTTAATGAATAATAAGGGGTCGACTTAAAGTACTTAATGAGTAAACAGTCTGATTATTATTTTAGTAATGTTCAAATTTTAAATCAGCAAATAAAAAAAACCATTTGAAACATACTCTATTTTTCAACAATAGCTTGGAAATATAATTATTTGTAATTTTTTTTTCTAGTTAAGAAAATATAGCTTAAATAATAAAAAAAAAAAAAAAAAAAAAAAATATTGTAAAAAATGAAAAAGATATTAAAAACCATTTAGAAAATAAGTAAAATTAAAAGCTGTTTTTTTTATATAGAAAAAAATCAAGTAAAAAAATTCAGTTGATTTTTCATTTGATGTTTTCGTGCCATCTCGCTTAAATAAATTCTACAGAATAATTTATACTGATTTGAGAATTTAATTGGCTCTTTTTTTTTCATCGTTGAAATCCTTTTTTGTTTTGCTTTTTTTTCTTTTATAGGATAGATTAATTAAAATATCTTAATAACCTTTATGATTCTTTAATATGATCTTACGCGTTTCTGCATGATGATCCAGTGTTATCACCGGGACGCCTTGTGGGATTGCCGGGTAGCGTCTGAAGGTAGTGCTGAGTGTTTGCGAAGGGACCTCCCTGATCCTCCGGATCTTTGAAGTAGGGAGACGTTGCTGTGCTGTTAGCGGCAAAATTAATGATGGAAGAGCAGTCGTTTCTGGCTTGAATATTATTTAGGGGTAATATATTCAAATTCGATTTGATGGGAGAGAAAAAAAACACTAGTTTTACAATGTGATGTCATCTTGATATAATGATACAACTGTACAAAGATCCAAAGATTAATAAAGTTGATTTTTCATTTGAAAAAATTTCGTCGAATAAAATATCTTCTCAATTTTAATTTTAACACCCTAAAAGAATTCAAATAAGTTTATAATTAATCACTACCAGATAGTTCTCTACAGTAATTCAATCTCTCAAAACGTCTCTCCTCTCTCTCTCTCTCTCCGTCTTCTCTCTCTCTCTCTCTCTCTTTCTTCCTTCCGAACTAGATAGGAAGTATCATTTTCCTCTCAATGGCATACTATTTGACTCGTCTTCCTCAATCAATATGATCCATTGATGTGCAGTCAGCTGGACAGGGCTTGAACAGTCTTAAATAACTCCATCGTCGTATAGTCTAATTTTGAATGTTCTAACTTTTATTTTCAACTTTTCTATGTGCTAATATCCATTCGTTGCTATAGATTCATTGCTCTTATATCAGGCGGTTCTCAACCTTGTTAACGCTCTACGACCCGCTGCCAAGATAGCCAAAACGCAGTGAAATGTTAGTAAACCTCGCACCCCATAATACCAGACATATTTAGATATTTATATTTATTATATATATATATATATATATTGATTAATATATATATATTTATACTATATATTTATTATTATAGATATATATATAATTATTATTATATACTACTAATTTAATTATATTATATATAATATATATATTGATTAGGTATTTTAATTTCCTTAATAAAAGAGTGCTTTTGAAT
>JABUQX010063822.1:0-7500 GCA_015478945.1 Trachelipus rathkii
CCTTCTTGCACCATCAAACCCGCACACATTTACTATCACTCTTCATTACTGCCAATATGCAGATTTTCGAAGTGGTTCCTCCACACTTTAGTCACATTCATTTCATCAGTACGAAAGCACCATCCCTATCATTATTCTATGCAGATTCCCTTATTCCTTATATATATAACATATATACATATATATAATATATATATATATATATATATATATATATATATATATATATATATATATATATATATATATATATATATATATATATATTATATATATATTTATATTTAATAATAATGATTATGATAATAATAATAATAATAATAATAATAACAATAATAATAATAATAATAATAATAATAATAATAATAATAATAATAATAATAATAATAATAATAATAATAATTAATAATAATAATAAATAATAATAATAATAATAATATAATAATAATAACAATACTAAAAATTAAAATAATGTTTTAATAAGAATAATAATAATAATGTTAATTATATCAACAATAATAATATTTATAATAATTATAAGAGAGATTATTTTAGCTTGACCGGGGTGGTCAGTGGTCAGTTGGCTATCAATATTCAAAGAAAGTCGAACAAAATGTAACGGACTAAAATGTAACGGAGGAAAAAATAACGGAAGTTATTCGGTGCGTTAAATGAAAGAAAAAGTAACGAGTCTTACTACGCTATTCAAAAAACTAGTTCCGTTAGTAACGGAGTAACGGATCATGCCCACCTCTGTATATATATGTAGCTCAAATGTTCGTTAATATTCTCATTATTATATGGTAATTTTTGATAATAAAATAAGTGTGGTATATAGGTTGTTATCATTCAAATTGTGTGTGACTTTCATTAATATAATTATATATAGTATTTATATATTTATATTATTATGGGGTGCAAAAACCAACTCCACGTCCACGTCCACGTCCACGTCGAGCACCCTGGATACGACTAACGGAGCTCTGGCTAGGGCAGGACTAGCCTAGCAAGCCGCTGCCTGAATCGAATTGCTTGTAGCACTCAAGGATCAGCCTCGGAATACGATCTACCTTTTGGATAAAGACCACGGAAACGTTTTTGGAATAGGAAATTGACTAATACAAATATTAAGTTGAGATTTGGAACTCTGAATATTGCTACTTACAGCGGAAAGGAGGAGGAGATAGTGGACATGATGAAAGAGAGGAGGATAGATGTGATGGGGGATGGGTGAGATGAGAGTGAGAGGAGAGGAGGAGGGAAGAGAGCTGGGTGGAGAATTTGTGATGATGTATAAAGGAGTGGAGGAGGGAATGATGAAGCACAGAGTAGGAGTTATATTGGGACCAAACGTATCACACAGTTTGGAAGGGATGGAAAATGTGAACGAAAGAGTAATCAAAGTCACACTGAAGATAAAAGGAAGGAGATATCATGTATATCAGGTATATGCACCGCAACAGGGGCATCCAGAAGAAGAGAAAGGGATGTTCATGGAAACGCTGGAAGAAAGGGTGGAAATGGGAAGAAGGGAATCAGATAAATCAGATAATACTAATGGGAGATCTCAATGTAAGAGTGGGAAGGAGGAGAGATGAAGAGGAAAGAATGTTGGGACCGTTTGGAAAAGAATTGAGAAACACAGAAGGTGAAGCGTTGA
Organism: Trachelipus rathkii; assembly: GCA_015478945.1. Lineage (NCBI taxonomy): Eukaryota > Metazoa > Arthropoda > Malacostraca > Isopoda > Trachelipodidae > Trachelipus > Trachelipus rathkii. The sequence goes on from JABUQX010063822.1 coordinate 1,661, forward strand.
TAGACTTTTGTATGAGGAGAAATTTGAAGATAATGAACGGTTTCTATCAGAAAAAAGATTCACATACATATACGAGATATAGGTAGAATAATAGGACTGGAAGGTTTGATCAAAGATCGATAATAGATTACTTTATAGTATCGGATTGAAAAATAGTATAAGATGTAAAACTGATCCCGGGTGTGTCAATGGATTCAGATCACAGGCTGTTAATAGCTGATCTAAAGATACAGGCGGAGAAAGGCAAGTAAAAAGATTCCAGACGTTGCTATATACAAACCAAGTCAGATTCCTCTGAAAGACACAAGCATTAACCTACGAATTGACATCTACTCTGTCTGGTTAAAATTACACGCGTACTACACACATCATCTCCACATATATCTCTGCTGGCACTCACGACATACTGTACACATAGGCTCAAGTCTCTGCTTCACACACAAGCTCCTCGCTCTACAAGTACATCCACCAGGGAATTAATCGTCACTCGCGAACGAGTCGCATAGGCATAAAAAATAACGACCTGCTATAGCGACACCTATTAACAGGTTATCACAATGCACATGCTGTGGAGACAAAAATCCCGTAGAACTGATGACAGAGATGCTTAAAAACAGAAGTGTACATCCAGAGCGTGTTACGTGAGCCAAGAAATGAGACGGAGAGAAGTGAAGCGAGGAGGGGCAAATGAGGAGCGTGGCTGAGAAGCTAACGCAAATGATTCACTAGATAGGTACGTCTGATGATAGGAGTATGGCCACAAAAGACAGATTTTTAGATGAGGCTACACATTGTATGGTACTCACAGGTAGCATAACGAGGTCTTGTCCATTCTTAAAATTCTTCTTTTTTGCCTTCCTTCATAGCCAATTCATCAGTTCCTTAGAGTACTAGCTTTGCTTCAATATCAAACAGCCGAAGAAATCCGGTCCATAAAAATATGGGTACAGCCTCGCAGTCCAGTAAAAACAAAAGGTGATAGAGTACTTTGATGAGTTGTTGAATGTGGAGGTGCACTCGGAGGAGGAGGAGGAGGAGGAGGAGGAGGAGGAGGAGGAGGAGGAGGAAAGAAACGAGAAGGGAGAAGAGGAGGAGAATAAACGGAGAGAATTGAGGAAGCGTTGGGGAAAATGAAGAGCGGAAAAACTCTTGGTGAGGATGGGGTAAATATTGAGTTGCTGAAGGAGGGAGGAGAGGAGCTGAAAGTCTTGATGTTGAGATTTCTGAACAGGTGTTGAGTGGAGAGTAGAGTGCCGGAAAGTTAAGGAAGGTCAATAATAGTTCCCATTTATAAAGGTAAAGTGGACGCGGGAGATTGTAAAAATTATAGAGAAATCTCAATAATGGGTCACATGGCGAAGTTATATGAAAGAATATTAGAAAGAAAATTAAGATAAAAAATGTGGAGAAAACAGAAATAATGGTAGTAAGTAGGGAGTAGGATTAGTTGATAGGTGAGGTAGACGGTAGAGAGATTAAAAATGTGGATAGATATAAATATCTAGGAAGCACATTTGGAAGAGAGGGAGGGTGTGCAAAGGAAATTACGAGTAGGATTGAGCAGTATGGCAGGACTGTAAGAGCAGTATACTCCATCTTGAAAGATAAATATATGAACAAAGAGGTGAAGAGAGCAATATACGAGAGAGAGGGAGTGTTGACACCAATACTGTTGTATGGGGCGGAGACATGGAGCATGACAGGGAGAGAGGAGAGTAGAATTCAGATAGCGGAGATGAATGTGTTGAGGACAGTGATTGGAAAGACGAGAAGAGACATAGTGAGAAACGAGACTGTGAGGGAGAGCGTTGGTGTGAAACCCATGATGAAGAAAGTGGAGCGACCAGATTGAGGAGGTGGGGACACCTGGAGAGGATGCCAGGGAGAAAGAGTTGCCAGTAGGAGGTGGAGGTGGAGACCGGAGGGAGTGAGGCCGAGGGGAAGACCGTGGAAGAGATGGAGAGACACGGTGGAGGATTCATTGAGGAGACACCAGATGCCTGCAATGGATGAACTGATGGCGGATGGAATCGTTAATGGATGGAACAAGATGGAAGCGGAGGTTGACCACATTGACAGGCTCGTGAGCCTGACTGGGAGAGGGTTTAAGATGTAAGGTAAGATATATATATATATATATTAATATATATTATATTAATATATATATATATATATATATATATATATATATATATATATATATAATATATATATATATATATATATATATATATATATATATATATATATATATTCCGTTTAATATATCTATTCATATATCTAAAGAAGATCTATTCAATATTTTTCAATCTAATTTTTTACGACATTTACATCAGATCCTACATATTTACCTATAATTTCATGTGACATCCTCTAAATCGGCTACAAACATTCGGTTTTAGGCGAACTTTTCAAGGAACACTTTAAGACGAATAATCAAATACCGCATTTGTGGATGGCTTATTTTTGTCCAATATTCGTTATTCAGGCTTGGCTTGCCACACACCAAATGTTTTTTTATAGCATGTCGGTAAAATAATACATCTAAAGTTCATTGAAAAGTTCGCCAAACATCGAATGGTTGTAGTAATCTTAAGAAGACCAGCTTACCATCACCATATAAATTACTATCCGGGGATTCTGCCACGTAGCCTTCTTCTTCCGTTAGGATTCCATTGGAAGGTGAAGACAGGACGAAAGGACGAGAATCGTCAGCAGCTTCTACAAGCCTTTTCACCACCTTCACATATAATTTAACATAGTCTTTCTTATATAGTGTAAAGTTTCGGGCTGTTCCATACCTGTTCAAATGATAGTATATATATATATATATATAATATATATATATATATATATATATATATATATATATATATATATATATATATATATATATATATATATATATATATATATATATATATATATACCTTTAAATTGAGAGAGAGAGAGAGAGAGAGAGGAGAGAGAGAGAGAGAGGAGAGGAGGAGAGAGAGAGAGAGAGAGAGAGAGAGAGAGAGAGAGAGAGAGAGAGAGAGAGAGAGAGAGAGAGAGAGAGAGAGAGAGAGAGAGAGATTCATACCAATTTGTTCTAAGGGCCTGTTCATTTTCGTTGTTTCCTGCCCACACCAAGATGCTTGGATGGTGTTGAAGACGATGGACTTGGGTTTCTACCTCTCGCGCCACACTAATTAAAAAATCCTTATTCGTAGGGTACATGTTACAAGCAAACATAAAATCTTGCCATATTAGAATCCCGAGTTCGTCCGCTGCCTAGATAAAATGTTTAATAAAATAAACATGCAAATATATAAATATATACATACAAGCAGGCAGACAGGCAGACAGACAGACAGAAAATTAACAATACATACATACATCATATTAAGATTCAATTCTTTATTTTGTAATCAAAACAAAAAGAAGCATTGTTTTATTACCTTATAAAACTCATCCGACTCGTATATTCCTCCTCCCCAAACTCTTATACAATTTTGGTGAGTCCTGATTGCATCTATCAGTAGACGGTTCATGTATGTTTGATTCATTCGCTCAGTAAGCACGTGTGAAGGAATCCAGTTGCTTCCTTTCAGGAATACTGTAATACCGTTTACTTTAAACCGAAAGTGACGTCCTGTTAAGGAAAATTTCATTAGTTATAGGACCTATAAATCCTAAGTGTTATTACTAAATGTAAATTTTTTCCTATAATGAAAGGTGTGACTCAAATACTTGTAATTTTGATTGTCTACAGGTAAATAATTAAACCAATTAAAATAGCATAGTTTTTAAACTGAATTATTTACAATTAAAATATTAAAAACAGTCAAAATATTTCATTGCAATTTTTTGAGTTTTCATTTTTTGCACGAAATGTTTTACATTTTCTGCATACATAAACAATAGGGTGATTACCAAACTGTTTTCTGGAAGCCTTCACATAACTTTGATCTAATTCGATTGTTCTGAAACCAATTAGTAAAGTTTTCTGACTTTTCTCACGGAGTGTGTCATTACTCCAGGTCACCGTTAGGTCATAAAGTGATTGATTTCCATAACCATTTGGCCACCATGTCTGTACAGCCCCCTTATATATATATATATAATATATATATAATATATATTATATATACGAGAGATGATATATAAAGATATATATATATATATATATATATATATATATATATATATATATATATATATATATATATATATATATATATATATATATATATATATAGAGAGAGAGAGAGAGAGGAGAGAGAGAGAGAGAGAGAGAGAGAGAGAGAGAGAGAGAGAGAAGAGAGGAGGTGGGCAGAACTTCCGTACTACCGGCGTATTTTTTGAATCCTTATCACTACTGGGCTTAATTTTTTTTAAATAACACAAGGACTTTCATTTTTTTTGTATCGCTAGAGCCACGTACCGGCGGTATTTTTCAAAAATCCGCATGTGGAACGGCCTTTCTTTTTCCGATGTACCATAGTTATCGGTATCGGTAATCGGTAGTTTATTTTAACTCTTACCAACTCTTTTTCTTTAACTCAAGCTCTTTTTTTTTTTTTTTAACGCAGAAAACGGCGATATGAGATATATCGGTGAGTAGTTTTTGTGTTTGCTCGTATTATATATATATATATATATATATATATATTATATATATACTATATATATATATTATATATATATATATATATATATATATATATATATATATACTATATATATATATTAATATATTATATATATATATACCGGGCCCCCGCCCCGCCCCGGCCCCGGCCCCCGGCCATTTTTAGCGACCCCGGCCCCGGCCCCGGCCCGGCCAAAAATCAGGAAAAACCGGGGCTTTCTGCCGGGGTTAACTGTAAAATTTACACTAAATAAAAGAGGATTAAATCAAACAAAAAAAAAATAATATATTTTAATTCCATTACTCCTTTGTTATAAATTGATACGCAAAATATATAAACATACCTAATATAATCAATATTTTTTGGTATTTAACTATGATTTCAAATTAAATTGAGGCAAAATTATAATTTTTCCGAGTTTTTAACATAAAAATTCGAAATTTTATATATCAAACGAATTCGGAAAGGAAATAAATATAATTGGTAAAATATTAATGTTTTATTATTTATTTAAATAAATATCTTCAAGAAAATCAAATATTTTTCGAATTCTCTTTTCAAAAATTATTTATTTAATTGAATTATATATATATATATATATATATATATATATATATTATATATATTATTATATATTATATATATAAAATATATAATTATTATTATATATATATATATATATATATATATATATTATATAATATATATATATATATATATATATATATTAGAGAGGAGGCCCTTGGATTCTTTTTTTAGTGTTGTGCTTTACTGTCACTTCATTTTATTACTAAATGTACACAAATTAAAAAACATTGTTAAAGACACTTTTTTTTAATGAAATAAATTTAAAAAAGGAAAGCTAATTTTCGTCCGGACACGCGAGACCTTTTCAGGCTAAGGGACTGGATTTCTTTCTTGATCTTCATCAGTTCAATTGTGTTTCAGTTGGTCTGCTATTTTCTTCATGGTGTTGTTGAAATATTTTTAGATGTTTCAGATATTCATTTTGTATAAAATCTAATCTTAAAACTCACCGGGAGCTTATTGTAGTTTTACTAATTATAAATGCAAAGGATCCATGATTGTGCGAATGGTTCGTGTTGATTGATATTTCTGAATGCATCTTTATATTGGTTGATATTGATAGAGTGGCCTGTTTTACGCCTATGACTTGTTAAGCTGAATTTATGCTGTCTTTGTGCA